>JAFBJR010000265.1:933010-1236114 GCA_016785285.1 Brachirus orientalis
CCCCCCCCCACACACACACACACACACAAACAAACAAACACTGATAATGTTCACAAATAATGCTAAATATTGGAATATTATTTTACAATATATATAATATTATTAAAGGAATATTGTATGAACACCAAGCAAATATCTGTTCTTATCTAAGCCCTGGCAACCTATGGAACCTACAGTACAAGTGTTTTCCCTTTGGCCAGTACATGCTGCGATATACAGCACGTTATCTCTCCAGTGACCTTTCACAACTGTAACTTAGTTACCCTGATTACTTTAGACACCCAAGCCCCCCCCCCCCCCCACACACACACACACACACATACACTGGTTTCCATGACATCCAAGGTCTTTGCATTGACTTACAATCATTTCCTGGGGACTTACTCTAACCTTAAGCACAATTATTAGTGCCGTAACTGTAATCCTAACCCTAATCTCAGTCTGACTGTAAAACATGTCTTCACCTTTAAATGTAGTAATTTACGTTATGGGGACTTGTCTTCTCCATAAAGAAGACAAGTCCCCATAATGTGACTGTGTGTGTAAAGAGATTTAGGTCCCCATAACATAGGGAATACAAGGTACACACACACACACACACGCACACACACAAATGCTGAGTCTGTATATGGGAGGATATGAAGCAAAGGTTCTGTGAAAACTGGGCGAGGTGTTCTGAGAAATGCTTTTGTTTTTTAAATTACCATAATATAGAGTGAAAAGGGAAAAAGAAAAATCACATACAACTGCATGTAAACATTTAAATGCACGTTGTGAAACCTGTTCAGATTAAACATTTCATCCATACTTATGTATCCGTATTAGAACACGATGCCTGGGAGGAGAATTCGGAATAAAATATACAATAGCTCCATCTTGTGGACAGATGTCCTGGCGTGACCTGAGGACTGCTGCAGACATCTTTCCAGTTTCATTGTGTCTAATATGTCTAATAATAATAATAATAATAATAATAATAATAATAATAATAATAATAATAATAATAATAATAGTCTTCTTTAGGGAATAATACCATTTGGCATAGCTTCAAACATTTTATACCCTATGTCAGAACTTTATGTCTTAAGTAGAACTTAGATTTAGAGTTTTCAATGATGTACAAAGATTATGTAAAATAAATAAATAAATAAATAAATAAATAAAATTAGGATTTTAACTAAAGGATTTTAAATTAAAGTTAAGAAAAAGCTGCACATTCTTATGTCATCTTGGTTGGTCAAAAGAGAGAAAAGCTTGATTGGCATAATCCACTATAGAATATTCTGATTTCAAATCAATGTCAACTAAGAAACTGAATTGAAAAAAGGTCATTCTCACTAATCAAAGAGAAAATGCTCCTTTTGTTTGATCAAAGATAACCACTTATTAGGAAATTGTATTTGAGTATACATATGCTAACTACAGTGCCGATAATACAGAAATGTATTGACCTTAAAAGATAGAAATACAAAACCTTGTATTTGGTATAAAAATGCCATAATGAGAGCGTGAAGACAGAGTCTCTGTCTGCTGTCTCAATCCTTAGGCAGATGGATGGGAGAAGGAATAGGAGAAGACAGGAGACAGATGGGGAGAGGCGTGGCAGCATGAGGTGAAGACTTGTAAAGACACGGCTGAGAAACCTGAATAAACAGATTAAAATAGTTGGCTCTTGTAATATACCTCTGCCCAATCCCAAAAATCTCACAGTTGAACTAAGGCCAGGCTTCATTTCACCTGATCACAGCCTGAAGGGATGTAGGAGCAGAGGAGCTCCATGTGTACCACCGGAGCACAGAGGTCAGCAGTGTTAGTTTCAGTAGTTTAAGAGGGAGGTGGAGAACGTTGTCAGGAAAGAGAGTTTGTCAGCACACTGACATCTCCAAGCAACCGCGTTTCTACTACCTACTGTATGTCCTGTGTCTGGTGCAGACTGAGACATGCTTTTGTCCACAGTCTTTGACCAACTTTTATTAAAATAAAATAAAAAAGCAGTGTTGATTAAAATACACACACTGTTTGCATTAACCTCACATATTTAGTTTATCTTAAACAAACATTTAATATAAAGGCAACAGTAAAGTCATTCTCCGTAAATTCGTGTGCAGTGTTTTTACTTCATGGTTTCCAATTCTGCTTTTTTATTTTTATTTTTGCAACCTGCAACAGGTGCAGGAATACCTGGATTAGAAAGTTAATCTGTAAATTAGACTAGCTCCCTTTTAAATCGTGTCTTCAAGTGAAAATCCACTGAACCATATGGACCGTCTGGCCCAAAAGCACCACTGACAGCTGTACAGTTGCAGTTTGTGGTGATGATAAGAGGATAAGATTCTCCCCCCTCTCTCCTTGTGTGTTTAAGTGCATCTTATTCTTTACTGGTGTCCTGCACCGACTCTACCAAGCTTCCTTTGCAGCTTAGTTTACAGACTGAGGTGTCAGAAGACAGTAGCTCTGCTCTTCTTCTGCCTGGTTGTTGAGTTCTTGTTTGTTGGTAAATAAGGTTTCAGCAATGTACAGATCACCATCTCTGGAAAACAAGGAATTAATTTCTCCATATGGAGAAGAGAGAGACCGCCACTTTGTCAGAGATGAGGACTGCTCCAGTGAGGTGAGATTTCAAAGTGTCCTCAGTTAATATGTTAATGAATTTACATTTAATATTAATATATAAAATGGATATATCTTACACAGTAAATGTTGCACTATAAATAACATTAATGCATCTGACATGTCAGGAGTACGACTTGGATTCAGAAAGCGGCGAGGAAGGAAAAGGAGGCAGAGGGATTTGCAGCTCTGTGTCTCTGGAGATCCACGGCCCACGGAGGAAGCAGCATGTTTACTTCTCCAACCAGGAGTACTACAGGAGGCTGGAGGAGATGAAGAACACCCACCTGAGGAACATGGCCGAGCTGGAGAGGATGTACATTAGTCAGGGCATGGAGAGGCGAGGAGAGGAGGATGATGATGAAGGTCTGGCTCGAGGGAAAAACAGAGAAGACAGGAAGTCAATCAGGTTGGACATGTCATGTGATCTATTATAGTAATAAAGAGACAGAGGGAAAATAACTTGTAACACGTGTGTCTTCTCACATGTTTTCTTTTCTAGTTACAAATCCCAAATTATACTAAATGTTGTAATAGTTAAATACATTAAAACACTATATTAAGTACATTTAATTAGGTACACAGGTTCAACTGCTTGTTAACAATGATATCTTATCAGCCAATCACATGGCAACTCAATACATTTATGACTATAGACAAGGTCAAGATGACCGACTATCAGACTGAGGTAGACGGGCTACAGCAGCGCAAGATCAGACTGGGTGCCACTCCTGCCACTTTATCAGGTGTCTTTTGTACCTAATAAAGAGGGGGGGGGGTGATTAAAAATAAACAAATAAATAACAATTTCGGAGGCTGCCATAAAATAACAAATTATAATAAGAGAACATTTTATGAGTCATGCAAGGTTAAAAAAACACGGTGTCACAAGCAAAGGAAAACAAGTGTACATGTCAGCTCTGCAAAATATACAGTACACTGAAATTATAGACATTAAAGACAGCTATAGTGCCTATAGTGATAGAAAAGTGTTATATTGATAAAGCTGTTGTGAGTGGTTGATTCAGATGTGGGCCCACAGTTCCACCGACTTGAAGAGTCTTTATTGATGATGATTTGCAGGGGGGATTCCTCTTTCTAACAATCAAGAATTCTGATTTCAAAAAAGTTCCAATTCACTTATGCAGTCAAGAGGCAAGGCTCTGAAAAAGACATTTCCAGAATTAGAATATGTTCACCTTGACTCACAATAGTTCTCTGAAAAATCAGGCTGGGAAGGTAGAAAGATCCGATGTGTAGCCCTGCCAGCTGCCCAGGAAACTCCACCCTGCCTCTCTGCAATGAAGCACAAAACAGGAAGCAAAAAAAAATAAATAAATAAATAAAAATAAAAAAATAAAAAGGAAGTGACCCGGAGCCACATTTGGAACTGTGACAAAAGTCTTGTGGTGAATTAATACATGTGCTCTGACAAAAGGTTCCTCCGTCCTTTCTGGTGTCTTGTAATTGCTTTGTGACAGTGACCAAACATGAACAAAAAGTGAAGCAAATGTCTTTTACGCCTTTGAATTAACCAGCTTCTCACTGTTCAGACTTGTAGCAGTTTGTTAATGGTTGCTTTTTTTTTTTTTAATCAATGTTGCCTTCATCCCAATATTCTCTCTTAAAATCTGCAATAGTTGCCCTTCCAGGACGCTCCAGAGGATCAACTCTCAGGAGGAATTGGACTTCCATGAGATGTCAAGTGGATCTGACCAATCAGAGCTCTCAGCAGAGGACACGATGGGGGAGCTGGACAATCGAAGAAGGTCCTCTGCTCATGGACGAACCTTTGGGAGGTTGGTGAAGTTCAGCAAAAATCTAGTTATTTTGAGAGGGAATTCCACAAGGAGAGAGTTTCACTGAAGCTCAACCAAACTACTATTCCACTATTTTCTCCTAGAGCCATCCTGGTGAGGCCGAACGAAATGACAATCCAAAAACAGTTTCTGTTCCAGCCTAAGACTCCGTGTTCAAAACCCCAGAGAAAACTGTCCAATCAAACTGGGATCAGAGCTCCATCCAGCTTTAAAGTCACAGTGCCCAAACCCTTCCAGATGATGCTGAGAGAGGAGGAGAAGAAGAGGCACAAGGTGCTAACGCGCTCAGAGATCGAGCTGGAGAACATGTTACTGAGACGCGAGCTGGAGGAACTCAGAGAATGCCAGAAGAAGTTCAGAGCATCGCCTGCTCCGGCCCACATTCACCTGCCTCTCTATGAAATCATCAGCCGTCACAATAATCAGCGATCAAACCAGCGCAGAAGCAGCGGTAACAACTGTAACCACAACTCCAAACTCAACCAGTTCTCAACCAGTGCTGCAATTTTGCCTCAGCCTTTCCATTTCCTGGAGAGGGAGAGGAAGAAGAGGGAGGCAAAGATTCTGGCTGAGCTTGGGAACCTTGGTCAGAAAGAGAAGCGACAGGCCTTTAAGGCTCGGCCCATGCCCAGCTTTGTGTCTGGTACAAGGCAAAGCAAGACCCAAGACCACAAACCGCCAGCCTCTGTCTCTAACCATATGCACAATGGAGCGGGAGACCAAGGAGGGCCAAAGTGATCCAAACTCTGATCTGGAGCCTGACACGGTCCAGTTGAAGTCAGACATTTCTTCTAACTGAGATGATGAAGGAGAAGGAGTGGCCCCACACTGACCCACTGCTCACCTCTGTATCCAGGCAACCTAGAGCCTCTGCTCTCTAACAGGGCAGACTGCATCAGCACATGAGCGACAGTGTTCAAATATCAAAGGGAGAATGTACAGTATCTACAACTGCTCTGTTTTATGGTAGACGTTTTAGACTGTAACCTTGTTATCATGGTTTGCTATATCAGTATTGCTAAACTTTAGCACTGCATGGCTAGGGTAATGCACACAGATGATATGTACGTCCAGTTTGTATGTCCAGTTTTTGACGCTCTTGTACTGTAGGTGCTTTTGCTGTTGGGGTCCACCTTATTTTGGCCACAGGAGGGAGATGTTTTCAGAAATAAAGCTCAACAAACTTCATTCTTCAGCAGACATTTTTCTCAGGAAACATTAGAGATGAAATATTTGGAGTTTACCTAATCAATTTAACATAGCAGGTGTTTTTCACGGCAGACATTTTGATGGGTCACAGTTGGAAAAAAAACCTCATATACATACATTTTGAAGATGGACCACAAATGCAACCATCAATTCGCATTTCCAAAATAAATGCACATCACATTATTTATTTATTTAATTCATACTGTGAATGTGTTAAACTCACTGCAGTACATAATACCACCCTTTTGATTTGTTGACCCCTCCTTAGTGAGTAATTATTGCTGCCACAAGATGTCAGCAAAGGTTCATGTTTCTGACACTAGCACTGTTTCCTGATATCTAAAGTCAAATATTCACTCTCTCTCTCACACACACACACATACACCGTATGTCCTTAGCTCTGACACCAAAGGCAGAAGAATTACAGAGAATCATGGGAATGAATCATGAGCAGGAAATCTCCCTGTGATGAGACACAAGAAGAGGCAGAATGCGGCAGAAAGAAAGTGACAGATAAAGAGACAGATCAGAGTTGTCAAAGAAGACAAAGGACAGGAAGAACAAACAAATGTTTCTTCTTTCACCTTTCCTGTCTGCCTGTGTTCTTCTCATTCCAGCTTTCTTTCTTTTGAAATCATGACACAGGTGAACGCTGACGCCTCTTTCAAAGCTGCCAGAATATATTCATAATTCTTTTTATCGCTATTATGATTATTATTCAGTATTTCCCTTTTAGTTCACATTCTTTCCACCCCAAGATTGTAGTTATTTATTCATTTCTATACAACTTACCTACAATAATATAATGTTGCCAGAGATTTCTCAATCATTAAAAATAACAAAACATGTGTTCACATAAAAGGAAATTTACTCCACTGTCCAAGGCTGAATATTCAGTCATCCTTGATTAAATTTACATTAATATAACTGTACAGTGTATGAATTTTGATTATGTGATTGTGCATGTACACGTACAAGTTGAGAAACATTACAAAGAGCTGCAGCAACAATGAACAGCCTTGGATTTGTCTTAACTCATGTACAATAAGAGCTTCAGCGGACAGGAAACTTTTAGTTTCAGCGGATCCCCAACATTACAACATTACCTAGTCTTTCACTTTGTTATATCCCCACTGGAGCAGCAGTTCTCAGCTGATTAATGGCTTTAATGAATGGGACGCTACGGTTTTAAGTTTCTAATGTCTTTATGAAGGATGAGATGGTAACAAATAGAAAACTCTGAATCAGTCAAGGAGAAAGAGGAGCAGCAACACATTTATCCCCATCAATTACACTGATTTATTTTTCACTTAGCACTTCCTGTCTGCATTTAGTTTATTACTGCTGCACTTCACAATTTAAGAACATAATCCTGAAAAAAAGATGCGTGCACGCGCGCACACACACACACACACACACTGAGGGAAAAAGACAGGCTAAACGCAATTAAGGAAAACATAAGCCTTTACAGGAACGGCTGTGTGGGAAACTGTGGAAACAGTGCCTTTCTGAGGACTTTGTGCGTTTCACAATGAAGGTACTGTAGGCTTAAATGATTACCCTTATTTGGTAAAGAGGAAACTTAAGACAGTGTATGATTATAAGTTCCACACTTGAAAAATCATTAATTTTGGTTATAGTCCAATACAACATTATAATATATAAAAAAGTAACTTTATAGAAGGAGACAGAGACAACTGGACTGCAACATATGTATTGAGTACTGAATCGCCAAACTCTACATCCTACTTTATTGTTTTGACACTAAATTAGACCATTATTTGCAAAATAAACATCATCTTCTGTTGACGAACATCTGAAATTAGAGACTGGGGGCAATTAATTTTTCAGGAAAATGTTTTCTGACATTATAAGGTTCATTTCCCCCATAGATTTACGTACCAACACACAACGCACAACCAGTGGAGTTGCCCCCGATGGCCATTTGAGAGAATACAGGTTTTAAGCACATTTAAATTGGCTGCACTCATTTAGTTTATAATCCACTTCCTGTGTAGTTACGGATGGCAAAGGCAAGTACTGAATCGCCAAACTCTACATCCTACTTTATTGTTTTGACACTAAATTAGACCATTATTTGCAAAATAAACATCATCTTCTGTTGACGAACATCTGAAATTAGAGACTGGGGGCAATTAATTTTTCAGGAAAATGTTTTCTGACATTATAAGGTTCATTTCCCCCATAGATTTACGTACCAACACACAACGCACAACCAGTGGAGTTGCCCCCGATGGCCATTTGAGAGAATACAGGTTTTAAGCACATTTAAATTGGCTGCACTCATTTAGTTTATAATCCACTTCCTGTGTAGTTACGGATGGCAAAGGCAAACCTATTTCCATTGTCTTTGTCCTGCTCACATTAAAGAAGAATAGTACATATCTAAACTAACATACACATGACAGTGTGTATAATATCCGGCTGATCAAATGTTTTTGTGATACCTGGTGAAGATGATTATAATTGTTATGATGATTATACTCTCTTCTATGCAAATCATTGTAAAGCAGCAGGCCTTCCTAAAATATAAAGCTCAGTGGAGATAAGGGGGTGAAGAAAGAGCTGAAAAACAATATTTATCTGATCCTCATCAAATGGAGGGAAAAAACTGATGTGGAGTTTTTGAAACTTATCCAAAGTGTTTGTGTTCATGATGTTCATGAATGAGTGCAGGAATGTGAGCTTGTGTTTCCAGCAGGGATTTATGATGTGTTTGATCGCTGTTTCTCTCAGAGGGAAGAGAAGTGTGTGAAAAAGATAAAAGATGAGAGGAAACGTTGCTAGTCAGCTCACACACTGCTGGATTTTGATGGATGGCCTCAGCTGCCAAATCTATTGATCTGTTGATCGGTTCTGAGAGTCAGATGTGAGCCACACAGGCTTTATGCCATCTCTAACAGCAGCCTGTAGAGTATCCCTGCTGTCTTTTTGTAAAGCACAGTTCATCACATCCTTATAATACAGCTTTTGTAGAAGCTGTCAAACAGCCAAACTTTCAGCTTCTTAATTGTAGTGTTGTTACTTTACTGTAATAACCAGTGTCACTGGATATAGCTATGCTCCTGTCAGACCTTGGCTGCTTTATTCTGTTGCTTATTGTAGCATACTGTATGGACAACACTCTGCACAACTTATCAGATTCCGTCCATTCATTTGTAGTCAGAGCTGAACAGTGACACTGTCCCCTCGTCTGCAGTGGAACAAGAAATGCTTGGGAATCAGAAAGGGGTTATTTGGTCCTCATGCTAGTGGTGAAGGCAGGTTTTTTTTAAGTATTTGAAATCAAAGTTTTTTATTTTTCCTTTCAGAAAAAGCACCACACCGTGATTCACTTCACGCACTGATACTCAGGAGAAGCCAAGTGTAACAAGCCCATGTACTCATCACACAGTGGCATGGCAACAGTTTAGTATTATTGCAGTCACATATCCATGTGAACTAGGGTGAAGGTTATGTACTGTATACTTATAGTATACAGTACGTATACATATTGTATACGTATAGATAGCACTTATGGTTAGTTTGGCTACTTTCATTTGTGATAAAATACAGTAGATAGTGAGAGGAAAGCTCCATTGGCTTGGATGACATGAAAACTGCAGAAGAATGAGCCAAAAGTTATTTTCCTTTATTTTTTTTGCTTCTCTCTCTCTCTCATGATGACCTCCCTAGGTGGAGAGGGTGATCTTCTGCCCAACCCTAACCCACACATCCAAATAAACAAGCCTTTTGACAACTGTCATTGTGCTTTGCTTTTAGGTGTTAAGGTTAAAATTCTTAGATTTGAATGAATTTGTCACACCATTTATACATGGTTTAGATTCCAGAATTAATGTATTTGCATGTGTGAATTCCCCTGAGTCCTCAATAAAGCCTCACATGAGCTCACTACTACCAGTATACCTCTGTTTATTTTAGGAATTTGGCAAAAGAATCTCTGCAAACACTTTTGCAGACATTTACGCTCACACATACAGCCCCTTTTGCACATTCTCCAGGGAATCCCTGGAATTCAGTGTGTGTCTGAAAGCGGCTTCAGTCTCAGGGCTCTGATAGTGAATTGGTCCAGTATCACACTACACTGTATCCAATTTCACGGTGCAGGCACGTCGGCACCAAACTGTAGGGCTCCCCTCCTGCAGTGAGCAAAAATAACTTACTCAGGGCAGAACCCAAAACCCAAAAGAAAAAGGCTGGAAACACAGGAGAACAGCAGAACAGATACCTTTACGAAACAAATCACAAAAACTGATTAAAACACCAAACTAAACAGATGATCCGACAAAGGAGAGTGGGTGCACAGAGACTGAATACTTACATGGGAGCAGCAGGGATAAGGGAACAAGAGTGAAACACATCAGGGTGGGTCCAGCAATCACAGAAGAAGTAAAACAGGACCAGGAGAGGGAGTTACACGAGGAAAAGCCCAAAGGTTATGAGAAAAAATGCAAATAAGTCTTCAACAGAAACATGAAGTCGACATCGGTTGTTCCATCTTTTTCAGTCATCTTTCAAACTAACATGGGTGATAATATATGTCGAACTTGAACTCAAAACAAATCTAATCAGTACCATTTAAGCAGGTCAAACACTTCCCCTCAGAATATTCATGCATACTGTCATAAGCTTCTTGATATGAACTGTATGTCTGTCACTGTTGCAGGAGTCAACACTGGTGTGACATTTAGATAAAAAAAAAACTGGAGCAGTGCAGCTGAGCTGTCACATAGAGACAGCAGAGGAGCAAAGTTTGCACTGCTGAGGCTGAGAAATCAAGAGTCAGATCATGACACTTGTGTTTACATGGAGTCAATGGATGGAAGATTGCCCATGAGCCTCTGGGACTGGGCCCTGGAACGCAGAGGCCACGGCAGTGTCTGCAGATTTGACGTGAAGTGGGAAGCTCTCAGTCGGATGCCTCCGGGGGGCAGGACGCCATGATGGACTGAATTCTGAGTGGGTTTCAGAGACACACCTCAGCAATTCAGACACTGATGAGTGAACAGCTGCTCGGGTGTGCGGATCACACCACACCAATAACTGCATATCAGGATGGAAACCATGACAGCTCCCCCCAGAGTGAAGCCAAATCATCTAGATCGCCTGTACTCCATGTTAGCAGATGGGACATAGTCCACAATAAAAAATACACACACACACCAAAAGCAGTTCTTGTCATTTTGGGTATTTCACAGTGTCCTGTATGTTCAGTGTGTTATAGTTCGACCTTAATTAACCTTGATTAATGTGTTAACACTTACAGCCCTATTAATAAGTCAATATTACTCAGTGAACAGTTGAAGTACAGTTGAGTAATGTACAGGGCTCCGTACGTCATGTGACTCACGTTGTTTACCCTGGTATGGTGGCAGGAAAAGCCTCTGCCTAAATGAAAGTTTCCAGTGCAGGATTCAAGACATCAGAGTTCAGTGCACTTTAAATCCAGTTGCTGAACTTGAGAGACTTCATATATGTCTGACCCTTGTCATGGTCCTGTGGTGTTTGGAAACAGTGGACATTATTCCAGTCCTCATCCCACAGTCGAGCATGCTTATACATCACAATAAAACCCATGTAGAAAAATGTTTCAAATAGTGTCAGTAGTTTTAAAGTTAGTATTCTGTATGTGATATGATGTGATCACTACACAAATATAATCCGCTGCCTGTGTGTTCCCATCGCTCCATCTTCTGTGCTCACTTTTGGCAATGATGTACCAAGATCCTTGGATCTCTGGTGATCAAACAAAATGTTCTCCCCTTTGCTTGTCCTCAGGAGTTTTTGTATCCAACCGCTATCCACCTTCTTCACTTCTTAAGAAAACAGCCACTGAAGAGAAAAGTTGCCTGAGATTTCCTAGTATATACATACTGTACATCTATGGATTGTTTTTTTTTGTTTGTTTTTTTATTCTGACTGTTGCATTACTTGACGTCAGCAACCTGAGCTCTACAGGACAAACAGTCTTTCCAAATTCAGGAATCTATAATGTCAACAATGGTGGGGATCATGTTGAGATGCATTTCATGCCTTTTATCACAATGAAAAGCCCAAAGAGTGAGATGGATGAAAAGCAAATGATGATCATATGAAATTATTCTGAGTGTGGTTCCATGTGACCTTTATTTAAGGTGAGTAATAGAATTTAAACACATTAATGGTGCAGTTGCTTATATTATATTAAACGTGTCTATCAGGGGTCTGAAATTCAAATACAAAAAAAAAATACTCATAAATAAATAAATAGATTTTAAATGGCGGGCCTCATGAAATCATTTTGAGGGCTCCATATGGCTTGAGTTTGAGAACTCTGGTATACATGCTTTACATGTTTATTTAAATACATATTCTACATAAACCATTTGTTTGGTTGAAGAAAAGAAAAACACATGTCACATTTAGAAATGGCGAAGACAGGTAGATGTAGTAGTAGCAATGATTTTGTCCACACATCCAGGCTGTGCTGATAGAGGTATTTCTTCTCATTTTCATTAATTTGATGGGAAATGAGACAATCATATTGCAGACAGCTAAGAATGATTAGGGCACCACAAAAATGTGTTTACTCTCTTACTCACTCATCCTTCAGCTCAAGTTGACTCATATCAAGGCCACATTATGTAAAATCAGTTTCAATGGGTCATCCAAATGTGGTATTCATCAATCTAGTTGAGTGAAAGTTAACAAAAAAGGATGATCAATTTTACAAGCCTATTCTCAAGAGTCAGTGGAACACACCGATTCAAAGTGGACGTGAAGGGTGCTATTTATTTCTGATTGGATCAGCGAGTTTAAACCTGCCCCTCTTTAACCTAATCATCCGAGTGTAATCAACTTAAACTAAATCAACCTAGTGCAATCGAACAACTGGAAACAGCCAAGTGGCTTTGTAGAACATTGACAAGTTCAAATTTTTAAACTATACACACTCACTCAAACATCTACCGTTTTGTCCTCACAGGGGGCACTGGTGCTGACATGGGGCAAAGGCTGGGGTACACCCCCGGACAGGTCACCAGTTGCAGGGCCATAGAGACAAACAACCATTGACTCTCTGTGGGCAATTTAGAGTGGCCAATTGGTCTAATAATCGGCATGTTTTTGGACTGTGGAAGGAAACTGGAGAACACAGAGAAAACCCACACACAGGAGGAGAACATGCAAACAGAAGTGCCCTTGTTCCGACTGGGTTGCAAACCCAGGTCTTCTTTCTGCAAAGGCAGGAGCGCTAACAATTACCCACATATGAAAATTTCCAGGGAAATGTTGAAATGTGCCTGTTTCTTGGTGCTGGGTAGTTTCTGTACTGACCATTATCAGAAATACTGCACATGAAATTATGAATCACCTCAGATTTGTCCCAAGTATCCTTAATAAATAAATACTGCAGCTAGGAATTGGACACTGACACTGATGTGAACTCCCTTACAACATCCAGTTACAATCCTCACCCACAAACATGCACACACACGCGGTCTGGTTTCCATGACTTCAGAGGACATTGCATTAACTTACATTCATTTCCCGGAGACTCACTCTAACCTTAACCATAATTACTATTGCCCTAACCCTGACCCTGACTCTTACCTTAACCTAACCCTAACAGCAGCCTAACTTTAAAACACATCTTCACCTTAAAATGTAGTAATTTACATTATGGGGATTTGATGCGTATCCCATTAAGGAAGACCAGTCTCCATAATGTCACTGTGTAAACAGATTTAGGTCCCCACAACATTCTAGACACACACACACAGAAAAAAAGGAAAAAGGAAAAACATATGTTAACAGTCTAAACATACTTGCAGAGTGTAACAAAGAGAGACAAGAGAATTATTTCTCCCCATCTCCCAGAAGCTGTAGTTTCCCCCACCTAAAAAAATGACACCTCCGGTTATCAAGAACTCTGGAGGTCCCTCCAACTCAGATGAGCTGCAGAATAAAATTATTGCTGTAGTTTCGAAATCTGCAAAAATATCTCTTTATATTCAGACCCTTAATCATTGAGCCTTGACTGTGATACAATATGTATTAGCCCATAACTAACTCACTGATGAGCAAAACAACAAACTAAAAGAGGCTAAAAAAGTAGTAGTCCTGTATATTGTGTGTGATTTGGTAGTCCATTCTCTATACCAGAAGATAGGAGGAGTGAGTGAAGTCATCAGTGCTGATTACAGGCAGATGAGTTCCAGTAAATGCTAAGCAGAGTGACATGCAGGAAGGAGTAAAGTTTCCTTTAACAGTGAAGGCTAAGTTTCCTTCTTGTCACTGTTTGTATCCTTAGAGGGAGGCACATCATTTATCCCACAGGATGATAAGGGTCCACATCAGAGCAACATACCCAAGACAACTTAGGCCATTTTTCCTTTAGGCACTCTGAGGTGTCAATAAAGAGCCAGAGAAAAAGGTATTTTCTTGATTTGCTGAAATCTGTCACTGCCGTGCTGACTTCAAGGCTCTGGAAAACAGTAATCCATCAATGCCTCCACTCTGTGGATCCTTGGCTTTGACCTTGAGCCAAAACCAGCATTACTGATGTATTACAGCATCTGAGACTGAATAATTACAGGAAAGTTGAGGACCTTTAGCACATGGCCTGGCCTGATAATAGATAATGGGTATAAATATGGATAAAGAGGTACGACCCGAACAGGGACACCACTGAAATCAATTATTTCACACTAAACATAGATGTGATGGCACTGGTTATACATACATGTGTAATGGACTGGTTTTGAATGAAAATGTTGAATACAGCTTTTACACACACACACACACACACACACACACACCAGGAGGGGCAGAGAGAAGACAGGAATCCAAACTGCAGCTATCAAACTTCTCTGCTAGGCTGCTGCAAGCTGTCTATAGGCCTAGTAGTAATATCCATCTGGGCTCACATTGCTCCACTTGCAAATGTATTTATCATATTCCCCAGATGCCACAGCTTTAAAAAAAAATCTAGCGCTATCTTTAATTCATTACATCAAATGTATTAAAGAGCAGCAGTAATAAGCACGAAAGGAGGGTGTGCATATTTTGCCCTTGCAGTCAGAATAAAAAAGACATTTTTAAAGCTCTGTTTCAGATCAATATTCACTGCCTTTGTTATAGTGATATTTGAGGCTCACATTAGTTAACCTCAACATCAGTCTGATGACCACCATCACCACCCCCATGTCAAAAGTCAAAACATCTCTTCATTTATTTTCATCATGACAGCAAAGCCATGTTACACATACAAAGCAGTGAAGTGCTGCGTTGATGGGGGGGAAGGGGTATTTATAGGTTTCAGATCGTTGTAGGTGATGTAAGTCAGGTGCATCAGCTGCAGCAGGTGAGGTGAATGTCTCTGTAATTGAACTTCACAATGGGAGCTTTGGGACGCTACCTCAGCTGAGGTGGGTCAGGCTTCAGGTTCTAACCACTGACTGAATGTTACCCCAGAATTTTCGCATGTGTTTTGACTCATTCCTGCATCCACAGTATCTCTGTTTAAGGAACATTTGAAAATATAATATAAAACTTTACAGACTCATTTCTACAGTTTAGAAAAGTTGTCTAATCTCATGGAAAATAAACTTTGTTATAAAAAAGTCATTTTTGTAAAAAATAAATAAATAACATTGTATGCATTAATTGGTGAGAGTCCTCAAATCTACTGGATGAAATGGATGGATGAATGGATGAAAACAGAAAATAGGCCTCTTATGCATCTCCAGGGAGTCTGGGTTTAAGAGATGCCCTCTAGAACTGATAATATGGTGTTACAGATTAACCCAGTATTCTCTGGGTGTGTTCATTCATCACCAGGCTCAGTATTATCTCAGTTCAGGAGGTTTAGACAGTGTTTTCAGAGAAACAGCAACGACCTCATAATTATTCCCAACAGACCCATGGTAGTCTGTTGGGACCGTTTAAAGCTGAGTTCTTTATGAAGGGCCATTTAAATTAACCCCGAATAAGAATTGTGTGTAAATGAGTATGACATGGACAGGCAGAGAGTCTCAGCGTACACCATTTTAATGCTGGAGCTGCCGTTTCACTTCATTTTGCTCAAGAGGAAGGAACGAGGTAGACACAGATGTGTAGACATATAGACGTGGTCACAAACTGAGCATAAAAATAGGGCAGAAAGATGATCTAAGTGACATTAACATGGCATTAATGTTGGTGCCAGACATGCTGGTCTTTCAGAAGTATTTCAGAAACTGCTGATCTACTGGGATGTTCCTACACAAATGTCTCCAAAGGGGAAAATAACCAGTGAATAGCAAGTGCAAAATGCTGTGTTGATGCAAGAGGTCAGAAGAGAGTAGCCACACTGGTTTGAGATTTGAGAATGCAGCAGTGACTCTGATAAATATTATAAGCATGGTTTGCAGAAGACTTGCAATACATTGCAACCTGATGCAGATGGGCTGCAGCGCAGCCACAGTGGTCACTTTATTAGGTATTATAGCTTAAGAGGTGGCCACTGAGTTTATGTCACATGTCATGACCTGTCGTTCCTCATGAATATCCTTCCTGTCACTTCTTGTTAAAGAGGACATTCACTGGAAAATCTAATTTCTGATGTTTTCTGGTGTGTCCCCGTGTCCTTCCCGTATCTAAACATCACTAAAGTGTCACAATAAACACTTCAGCCACTTCTGAGAAAGAAGGGCTTCTCTGTTTACCTGCGCTCGAGCAAACGGTTTTGAAAAGTCCAGTTTAGTTACATAACTAGCACATTTGACGTGCAACGAACCCTCCCCCAACAGCTACTCCCGGTCATGGGCGTGAACATTCAACCTGAAGAAGAAGAACCGCAGAGCATTCAGTCAGCTGGTAGCCGGCCAATCACAAGCGAGTGGGAATGCCCTTGGTAGCTGGCCAATCATAAGAGACTCAGTGTTCTGGGGGGCGGACATTAGCTCAGAAACAGAGTGCCTGTTCAGAGGCTGGCAGAGAGCAGCAATAATTTGGCTTAATCTGAAGAGACTATGAGGTTTTTGGCTATAAATATTATTTAATTTATCTAAGTGGACATCAGTAATCGTGATTTTTGGTTCAAAAAGACTATTCTATGTGACCTTAAGATCCCTCCATTGTTTCTACCACAGCTCTTTTCACACAGCTCATGCAAATATAGTCTGGTTAAAAAAACAGAAACAAACAAACAAACAACATGGTGCAGGACCAAACTGTAGAACTGCTGCAACAATTTTCCTTGTAGGAGTTTGGTGAGAGCAGCTCAACCTGTGGCCTGTAGGCTGCTGACCTGTGACAACTGCCAACAGAGGTGTCCACATGTTGTCAGCGGGGCTTTTAAACAGCTTGGTCAAGCTGAGGCGGGAGGTGGCCAGAACTGTCACTGTAACACACTCAACAGCAGCAGCACTTGGGTGAAAAGCCTTTTTCAGTCATTAAATATCATATTCATATTCAGGATGCAATAGACTGCATGATTACGATGGATGTGCAGGCCTTAGAGAGTCTTAGTGACATTCAGAGCTTTTTGTTTTGTACACAAACATGTTTTGTTTGCAGGTAATTGCCCTTTGACAAAATCTTTTTAACCAGAAGCATGTCTGTGCAATAAGTGGACATTTCACTTTGTGTTTTGTTTCTGAAAAAAATTACAACCAATGGGCTATCTTAAAGGAACAGCGAGTAAAGTTTTGTAGCATTTATTGGTGAAGTAGCACGTTCCAGCTGAGTATCTCTCTCCTCACCCTTCACTTCCTGTTAAAACACGCACTGACACACTCACACATTCATGTCTTTGAGGCCACTCAAAGACATTTTACATTTTCTAGCTCCTTCACCTAAACTTAACCAAGTTCTAACCCTCAAAAAACAAATTTAATGGGTTGACACAACATAAGCACCAGCCAAAATGTCTTCACTTTCTATGGTTTAAAGGTTTTTTGGTCCTCACAAAGATACCCATGTATCATGCATGTATTTTAAGAATGATTTGAGTGTAAATACTGGTGCAAGATTAGGCAAAGGCAAACCTTTCAGTATCAGGATCAATCAATGTGTATCTGATGTTCACATCTTTTATTATTATTTTTTTTTCTACTACCTTCTAATTTTTATTTATATACAGTATGTGTCAATGGCACTGGGCAGAGAAATTGAAAAACCAACTGTTTCATCGCATTGACAGCTTCTTCTTCTTGATATCATCAAATCCTTGAATTGCTGAAGTGTTATTGACAATACATTAGGTTAATATGTACAAAGCTCAAACTATCAAGATGCAAACCAAAAAAAGGATCAAAACACAGTTTAACGAGTTGTCTATAATTAAATGTAAATACTGTTTAACCACAACCCTGTAGCAGTGATGTCTGTTTTCACCTTTCACCTCATTCTGCCTTATAATCTAATTTTAATAGCATAATTTATGGTGGCACATTGTCTCTCTCTCTCTTTCTCTCTCACACACACACCAGGTTTTGTTGCAAGAACATAATAATCGCTGACTGTGAACGTCTTCACTTCAAATAACTGAGGTGAAGATGATGTTGACTCATGATCTTTGTTGTTTCCCCTCCTTCATGTGTCGTTACAACAAGTCCTCTTTTCGTTCCCCCTAATGAGGTGTTATTAGATGCACAGATGCATCTCTCTGTAAATAATACCTGGTGACAGCAACACAGCTGCTGTCACCAGGATGATGTTGTGCGTGCGTGTGGGTGCGTGTGTGTTTCATGTGTCTGTGAGTGTGTACAATGGGGTGTCACAGGGACTGGCAGAAGCTGTGTCCGTATGTAATCCTTCCAGCTTGGAAAGAGTCGGTCTGTGACAGGAATTAGCTCGACATCCCCAGCACCTAAATGCAAAAATACACAAAGTACAAGAGGGTGAAGTTATCTCTTCTCTGCAGAAATGTATACGAATGTTTATCAAATATGCCACACAGCAAAGAACAAATCATTATTAAATGTTCATAAATGTGAGGCTTTTGTAATTACAATGGTTTCATATTCATTTAACAGAGATTTAATTACAGATTTACAAACTGAAATGAATGAATGGTTTTTAACTCGGGGATCAACGTGCCAAATAACACCAAGTGTAATCTTTCAGTAGTAAACAGGACAGATTGTTTTAATTATTAATCAACTACATGTTCAATCCTCGACGAGCACTTCATTTTTTTTACTTAATCATTGCCAGTATTAATTTTTAGACCCAGTGCAGCACTCCAGTATTTTTTTTTTTTTTTTGCTCAAATCAGTTGAATGCACTCATTGACAGTATCATGTTAATTAATCTAAGTCTACCTTGTACCACTTCACAAAGACTCTTCACAAAAACCTTCTTTTACAGAGAATGTTTTTGCAGCCATACGCATGAACCATGCGACCACCGAAAAGGAATAAAACACTCTAGAAAAAAGACAACTTATTTTATCTTCACAGAACACCAGTGTTTTTTGTTACTAAAATATCTGTACAGATTAAAACTCATTGACATTACAGTAACTCCCCAGTACTGTAAAGATTGTGTTGCAATATCTTAGTAGTGATACACTGCAGTGATACAAGATAAACCACAACTCCACTGAAAAACCTGGAACGGACTTCTCTTTGAGCAAAACAGTCACACAGACTAAAGCTACTCCTCAGCCTGTGGCTTCAGCATTTTATAGCTTCTTTTTATTTTTATAATATTATATTTATTATAATGACCACTTTTCATAACAGTGCTCTCTCCATCAGATGATAATGATGTTCTTCTCATTTTCATACCCTGAGCCTTCAGACAAATACATTTTTAATAAATGATAAAAATGCTTTCAGCAGAACAAAGGTGCTGGAATATTTTGTAGAATATGTTTTTTTTTCACTACCATAAAAGAAACCAGACAAAGGGTCTAAAGGAAAAATAAATGTAAGTCATTATTGTCTGTGGGAAAGAAAAGCTTGATAAAATTAAGACTTTTATAAAATTAGACATTTGATGTGAATAACATGTTTCATTGGGTGCAAAGGAACTAAAAAAGGGGGGCTAACAAACAAAAAACATTCAGAAAAATTGGACATTTAATTAGACTTTAAGCTTCCAAACATCTAACATGAAAACAACTCTCACTCGCTCACTCACTCACTCACTCAGTAATTTCCCAATAGGATAGCAAGAGATGTATTCATACAAAGTCATCATTTTACGTAATTTTATATATACAATTGTTTTTGAGATGATATCCCCATATAGATCCAACATATATTGTGCATCAATATATACATAGTCTACAAAAATACAACCACAGAAGAAGAAAAAAAGAGTCCAAGCTGCAGTGTGTCTTTCAGTCTTGTTGAGCCACTGCTCACTTATTCAGTTTCTCAGAGGCTTGACAAGGCATCACAGTCTTTCTCCGTCTGTCTCTCAAGCCTCAGCAGGGCCAGGTCAGGAGAGGATCCACCTAAATAAAATATTCCTTCTGGTTCTCATTTGGTCCACTGTGTGAGCTTGTCTGGCTGCTGAACGGCAGCTCTGGGCTGTTCTCGGGCTTTGCTGTTTTTATTTCCGGGCTCCGAAACATCCTTTGCCTCTTGTAGAGGAGTCGGGCCATTATGGCTAATGCAGACAGCGTAACAAAGATCACCACGGTGATCACACCTACAAAGCAGAGACGTGGGGAAAGGTTGAAGCAGCTCAGCAGGGAGAATACTTTGTGTTACGTTTTGGGGAAATTCTACTTTCAAACTGTGCTTTGCAACTTTTAAATAAATGTCTGCTTGATTCAAACCATTGTCAAATGAGTTCACGCAGTGATGATTAAGGCTATCAGATCCACATGACTCTCTCTGTGTTTCTCAGTAAAGCAGTGTTTAGACCTCCTGTCACCCGGAGACATTCCCACGCTGCAGACAGGATGCGATTTGTTTTATCTCAAGGCAACAGCAAAATTGTGCTACTAAAGCAAGAGGGCTGCAAACAGGTTTGGAGGAGCCAGGAAAAGTGAATCCTACTGCTACAAAAAAAACCCCAGGTGTTCAGCAGTTTGACCAGATAAACGCTTCTTGCCCCTTCAGTGCTGCTGCATACACACAAGCAGCCTGATAATATTGCTTGATAAAGCCTGTTTTCAGCATCGAAATAATGTTACATTATTTCTTTCTGAAAACAGACATGTAACATCAAGTTACTTACTTCATCTAGGGAACCAAAGTGTTTGCTCAGGGTCATTTTGAAGAGGCTTTACAGCATAAAGGTTCTACATTGCAGAAATGCCAGACCAAAATCAACACTGGTCTTTTCTCTCTCTTCGTCTTCGTCTTTTAACCAAAGAACAAGCTTTCTTTGAATTGAAATCTGCCTTCAGCTGGATTTTTTTGAACTACCTTCTTGTCACCTTTCTACATTTTCAGTAAACTTAAGAGTCTACAGATCTTGAATATGGCCAATATATTCAGAGTGAGACTGGCTGCCATAATCAAGAGTCTGATACCAACACACAGAGCATGAGGTCACTCTCTGTCAGTCTACTTAAATGTGGACCTCCTTTTAAAGTGACAATTTATCACAAGCCCACACAAAATATAAATCACAAAAATTGGAATATTTTACACCGCCATTACTGTAACAGCTCATATTATTGTGAATAGGTAAATCAGCCATTTGTCATTTGTTTACACACATGCAGTCTTAAGTAAAAGAGTGGAAAAAAAAACAACTTAAAATTTAGATAATATGGGGACCCCAAAAATATCTCCACCAACCAATCTGTGCGTCCTGAATCAGTCTTTTGGATAATTGCTTTATAGGTGGTTAATATGTGTTTCCTCATATCTTGTAAGGCTGACTGTTGCATAATGTCATTAATTTGTCAAAATTTGCATTTAGTCTGAAAGCAGCAGCCTGAAATTTAAGTTATCACGATTCCACGATTCCACTACATTGCATCCCAGTTTCTAGATAATAACATCAAATAAGCTTTAAACACTCTACACCTTATGGTTTTAAAATTTCCATCATGGAGCCAGATTTCATTTCAACAGAACGTGTGGAAAGTATCCATATTTGTGAGTTGTTTAGTCCAGGAGTTTTAAATTTGAAATGCAGAGCTATGTTAGTGTGCAGGCAGAACGTTACAACGCTGTGGGGCCTTGTACATCAGAAAAGCAGAACCAAATTATGAAACCAAACATGAAATAAAATGTCTATTTAAAAAGACAACTGATAAGTGGCCAAACAGGCAGAAGGAAACAGATTGCTTTTGCTTCATCATTAGTGGTGCAGTCGGCTCATTTTCTCCAGGCTCCCAGGGGCAATTTCAGCTGTGAGAAGGTCTCTGCACAGATGTTAGCAAAATTTAAAAATGGACAGTCGTGGAGTAAAATCATTTGTATTCCAATTAGCTGTGTTTTCCTTTGGGTACTCAGACATAGCCATGCTGTTTGAGCTCAGGGTTTGTCATAGATTCATTTACCCAGCATGCAGTGCAGTGGTAAACTTAATTTAATTAATTTAATTTGATTTGATTTAAACTTAATTTGTCCTGTGTTCAGGTGAAGAAAAAGGCAGAGGTGTAAAAAGAAAACTTTTTTAACAGTGGTAGTGCCTTTGTCGCAATCACCATACCTCCAATTAGAGCCGAGTCGCTCCTGACGGCATTGACTAAAGGCTGACCTGTTCCCACGGATTCAGACTGACCTAGAGCATGAACAGAGGATGCCGACAGAAGGGAAAAAAAGAGTAGAGTGCAGTGAGAAAGAGAAGATAAGAGAAGATGTGTATAAGCAGGGCGAGTCATCAGTGACATGAAAAAGAGAAATACAGAGAAGAAATACACAGTTGTGTCCTCAGTGAGAGCAGACTAAGTATATTGAATATCAGAGCACAATCAATTGCCTCATCTGCTGGTTATGAAATCTGTGCCATTACATTATTTAGAACTCAAAGGAGCCATCCTGAAGTTATAGAGGTAGCTCCCTCACAGAACTGTCCAAAATAACATCACATAATATTTATTAATTTAGGCCAAAGAGAAGAGAAGTGGTTTATCTAATCGGGCTGACAGCAGGTGTAGCCAGCTTTGTTAATCATATTTGTATGATCTTTTGTACAATAAAACTTTTCTACAAAGATTTAGCTATGGCATAAGTGAGGATATGTATGGAATTGATACAGCTGTAGATGTTTACATGGTATATATATATATATATTAAACAGACAGAAAATAATAAATATCTAAATGAATTAGTTAAATAAACCCCTGTTTCACTTTGTCTCCTTTTGTTTCTTTTTTCTTTCATTTTTCATCCTTATGTTCCCATTTTCCAGGTTTAATCTTTATTTTCCTATTGTTACTTTCCTTCCTTGTGCTTCACATTGGTCCCCATTCGGTCCACACGTGAATGGATGTAAGTGCAGCCGATCATCTAATCAAAGCTTCAACCAACCACAGCATAAAACTGGGGCTCATTCATCCAGACTCTGTGCCTCTGCTCGGGTCCACAGCTCTGCTCACCGCGTTCCGCTCCATCTTTGTCTGCTGCTCACTCTTCAGAATGTTGATTCTCGGTCTGCTCGGCCCACGGTCTGCAGCTCCAGCCCTGCGACCTGCTCTGCTGCCTTCACTACTCTTTCTTCTCCATTTCCTTGCAGCCAAATCCAAACCCTGACACTCTCCTCACAACCAAGCTGCTAAGTAGTTAACTGAGTGCTATATTTGCTTTTGTCTCCTATATTATTCAGTCATAAATAATATATTATAATTTCCATCAAATTCCCCTGTAAAGCCTTTCTAAAAAGGGCCTTAAGCTTAAGCCCATTAATTACAAATCTGTAAATCTTACTTATTGTTTTCCATTCTCTGAATGATGGGGATTTTTTTTTCTATATTTGTTGTTTGTCATGCTGTCCTTAACTGCAGGACCTTGCATGGAGGACGGTAGGTAATCCATTACGAGTTATACATCATATATATTGCTTAAGCATGACTGTTTTCGAATTGATTTCAAATAGAGAGGAAAATGCAGTCTTTGGGCTAAACTGATCCATCAAACAAAGGATAGTTTTACACTTGACAAATATTCGCCTTGACGTGTTCAACGGTTTCTAATGTCCTCTTCATTTGCATAAAAAATTGGATGGTTGTGAAGCTAAACCTTTCTGAAGTTTGGGGTGGCTGCACTAAACAATCTCATAATGAACTGCACATGAACATGTTTGTCACTGTATTGCAAGGACTAAACCAACTTTTTGAGAAAAGTGCACCGAGATACATAAATCCACCTGTAAAATCTGGATCCTTATTTGGATCCACACTAAACCTTATCTATTTAGATCTCTGCATTACTTTATTAATTAATTTAACTTTAATGAAATCCACTCTGACATTTATGGGTTTGTCTTCAGGCCATACTCCATACAGAAGCAGAAAACCAAACAGTTTTCAGCTTATGGAAAGACACTGAGCTCTTTGCACAGCAACCATTTTGACATGTCACTGTAGAAAGATCACACGTGTGACTCTTAATGTGATCGGTAACACTTCAAATCGTCCTGCTAAACCATGTCAAAATGGCTGCCGTGCAAAGGGCCCATTAGCAGAGGTGAAAAGTAAAAATTTTCCTCTCGCCTGGTTGATGACGGGTGGTTTCTGCTGCGTTGGGATTGGCTGACATGGAACCACAAATGGACTGCACCAATGGACCAGTGACTATGACGGGGCTGGTGTCAGGGTGGAACAGGGCGGCTTTCAGAGGGCTGACGGAGTTAAAGAGGACAGCAGAGAGGCAGCCTGTGAAACCCAGCGAGCCGAGCTGAGCCAGCTCTGGATCCATCTCACCAGAATCTGTGGAGGAAATGAGGGAGAGGAGTGAGACTGAGGATTTTGCTGATTTTACCAAAAAAAAAAAAAAATTAAACAAATAAATAAAAATCTCATAATTGGTTCCGTCTGAGCATGCTGACAAACAGAAGTGCTACGCCTGGGTCAGAAAGTCCCTCAGCCTCTCATCTCATTAACAACCTTTTTCTTAGTCTGTCTCTAAGGACACAATCCATAAAGACCATAACTAGGTCATGACAAAGTCAATTAAACTGCTGCCACGACTCTGATCTGTGTAACAGACACAAGACTGACAGAACACAAGGGTAGAGGAAGAGTCTTTCATGCTGACAAATGTTGATTGATACAGTAAATAATATATTTTTCAACCACATGTCCATCAAATATTTATATTTTTTTGGGGCACCCTAAACTGCATTTTATTCTTGTTTGTCAAACCCTTAAAAGCCTGTGTTAGCTGGTAAGTTTTGTTTTTGTATTTTAAAAATATGGTTTATAAAAGCTCAGGCATCCGGTAGGGAAAATTGATTAAATGTTTCAAAATGAGCCTATGTAAATGAAAGACAGTTAAAAAAAAGTGATTTGCAGTATCAGGCTGTTGAATATCAGCCTATAATGAATAAAAACAATCACAAATGGATTAAGGTTACACTACTGTCTCTCAGTGGGGAAAGTGTGTTACTTACTGTACAGTCTGCCAAGAACCAGCAGTCTGATGCCATTAAATTCTACATCTGTTGTGAGGTTGAAGTCCTCTTTTGGGTTCTGGTCAATCTGAAAGAAAATCAAAAATTTCACTTCAGAATTATCTTTTTGATTTAATTTGTTTTTTTCCACTTCACAGACACTTTTAGTCCTCCAAGGCCTGTAACCAGTTAAGGGAACTAAAATGCTTTTACTTTTAAATGCATGTTTTTACTTTGAAAGAGGCACAGACAGTATTATGTGTGCAACATATTTGATTTATATATACAGTATATAGTGAAACTCTATAGCTAAAGAATATTTCCTGTTTCTGTTTTGCAGAGAACAGCATGGAGCTCCGGGTGAAAACAGCTGAGAGGTCTATTCTCAAGAAGAGCAGCACGACTCATTCATGAGCTACAGATTAGAGAAGCCCCACTAACACAGGCAGTCACACTGTCGACTGCTCTAATCTGTTAACATGTATGATTAATGCATCCAGCAGGCTGGAGTCTAAGAAGTTAGTGAGTGAGTAATGAAAAAGTGCAGCTAAAATCCATAGTTCCTCTACAGACAATTATTTCCATGGGTATTAGTAGTGGAGCTTTGAATTTTTTTGTCAATTTTTTTTTTTTGGGTGTAATAGTTGGATTTAATTCAAATAAATGCAAATTTTTCTCAATATTACAAATCTGGACTCTGAAAATACAAATCTACGACCCAAAATAAAAGCGATACACTAAGATGTCTAGACTATATCTAAAATGATTCATTTGTAATGTCAGGGCCTAGGATGTAACACTGATGTTTGATTTATGAAGGCTGTGAATGAGACCATTACCGATTTTTTTTAGCACTTGTAAAGGAAGTTACAAGTGCTTGAATACGTAGTTACAAGAAGTTATAAGAGCAGCTGCATATCATCAGTGTGGAAAGTACAACTTCGAAGCTTGTGTCTTTGAATCAGGGGCCCTGAGGTCATTCTTTTAAATTATGAGTGAGCCAGCAGAAAAAAGTCTATAAGGAAATCTAAGAAAAATCATTTTGAGAGGACTTACAAGCTCAGGCTGTTGGTTTCTTTCTTTTTTTTTTATCCTGACTGACAAATCAGGCACTGAAAACACAAGGTAGACACAGGCTTTAATTCAGACTGAGTAGAAGAGTGAAGTGAATTTATGACCTGCACAGTGACAGCATCTGCCAGTCTGCTGAGAGTCACAGTATGAAGATGTCCACTGGCGAGTCTCCTCACATTGCTCCTCAGGATCTCTGCAGCTTTGCTACTGTCCAATCTGTATCTCACCTCCAGCATTTCTGAACACATGACGAAACACCAAATTACTTTATTCCTGTCTCACTGAAACATTCAAAATGGACAAAAAAAAAAAAAAACCCTTTGAAATGTAACTGTTGTCATGCAACACTAAATATTTCATGAGGATTTTTTGGAAAGGGATAATAATCAGAATAGTTGGAACTGGTGAATGTTAAAGTTCAGATCACGTTCCACTGGTTAAAACCATTCTGTGTCAGAACCATTTTATGACAGTAATGGTGTTCAACTGCATGACTGTTCCAGTGTTTATATGGATGGTGTGTTGCATCAGTTAAACAAACACACACACACGCGCACACACACACACACACAGGTTTCCATGACTTCAGAGGACCCTAACCTCAGCCTAAATCTAAAATATGTCTTCACCGAAAATGTAGTAATTACATTATGGGGACTTGATTTGTGTCCCCATAATGTAATAATGTGACTGTGTAAACAGATTTAGGTCCCCATAACATAAGGAATACAAGGTACACACACGATATATGGATCTTTTGTATCCAAGAAATAGCATCAATCATTTGATAATTTCTTCTCGTAAAAGAAATATTTCAGTTATTGTACTGAATTTATTAAAAACTGAACATTAAGAACATTTTGTCTGCTTAATATGTCTTGCACCCATGAAAATGTACATTAGTAAATATTAATATTTATTGAGAGAGGTTTGGAAAATTAGGGTCAAATACTGCCAATAATACTACAGAGAATTAAGTTAATTCATAGGATTTTGTGGTCAGAGGAAAATGTATTAAAAAATTCACATTAGCTTATTGTGAATGCATGTATTCCTGCTGAGGCCGCAGTGTAATCTGAATATAGAAAGGACTATGTTTTTAATGCATTATTCATATTTCCTAACACTCACATTTTGTTCTACACGTGTTAGAGCAGGAGAGACAGTGGAAAGTGAGGGGCTGTCTTACAGGGTCTTTACACTGTAATGACCACAATTAACAAGTGACAGGAGTCTGAGTTTTTCTTCCCTTTAACAGATATCTTAAAAATATCTCATTGTTTGTCCAACTTTATAGTTTCTAGAACAAGTCAATGTCAAATGGGAAAAAAAAAAAATATATATATTTGTTTAAAGCAATTCAGATCTGTAACTCTTTCCTCTTTTCATTACAGTGGCTAAATAACACATGTGCATGTTATTTACATAACAGACTGGATAGTGTTCATTCTTTTAGTTGAGAAGCAAAAATCACAATAGCATTATATTTAATCCCAAGATACCAAACTGTTTGTTGACTAACATTTGCACATGATCTAAAAAGACAAATGAAAGTATGGTTTGTGAGAGACAATGATTGTGCTTGATGGGGAATTTGAAAAAAGACAAACCAAATAACATCACAAAAATCTCATGTCTCTGATGTCCAGAACCTCCTCTTACGAGTTAATAAAAATGAAAGTATTGACCTGTAGAGGCAACACTAAATGTCTAAAACTACCAAAGGAATACTGTAAAAATGAAAGGCTGGCAGTATTTTATTATTTTACATGGACCCATCTTAAAAGAGACCAAAATCAATCATGTGTGAAATTCCAAAGCATGTCTGTAGCATTCAGCCCCAAACCATTTAGTGTGAAAATATAGTGTATATGTCAGGCTTTGGCTGCAAAGACCTCCCTTTCATCTGACTTGTTGACTGTAAGAAAAATCAAGAATTTCACCAGACATAAAGTATAATTTAATGTTACTGAAAAGCAAAAAAATGAATCAGAGCAAAATACACATTAGCTATTGGTAACGTGGATAAGTGGATGCAAGTGCTCACCATGTTTGTTGAGCAGCAGAGCCAGGTACTCTCTGTGGTTGGAGCCGACGTAGAGGATCAGAGCGGGACTCTGGCTGGTCCTGAAGCTCAGGGAGATGTTTTCCGCTCTCAGAGTCATGTCAGAGTGCACGGAGGAGGGGACCACGCTGCCAGTCCTGTTCCGGACGTTCACCACCTGCTCCTTGAATACGTAGCTGATGGACGTTACCGACCTGAAGCTGGCTGAAACTTCTGCAGATGCAAGAGTTTGACAAAGAAAAGTTTAGCTTGGTTTACAGTCGTTCTTCCTCACATCGAGTAGAATGTGATTAACTTATCATTTCACTTTTCCACATCTACTGTATATTGCTTTCTAGAGACAGCATGACCCTCAGTTCAATTTGCATACACAACATACTGTATATACCATTTCCCTTCTCACTGCATCTGAGTAATAACTACTGTCACAGTGGGACTCTATCCGTGGCTCATATATTTTATGTACAGCATCTCGGCAGCACTAACAATGCCTAATTAGTGAGCTGATGAATCAACAGCCGCAGGAAAACCAGCTGACAGGTGAAAAGAAGAACACAAAATCTGCCTGCTAATTATAACAAAGTTGTGTATTAGAGTTGTGGGTTTTGTTGCAGATGCTTCTGTGGAGCTCAGGCAGACTGTACAGCCACAGGCATTAACTGTTGTACACAAACCCGGTTGCGGTACTGTCCACTTGTGGTGATGCTTGTTCACTGAGTTTTCCCATGATTATTAAAATTATTAATAATGAATTATTGAAATAATGAAATCATTCACGCAATGCATTAAAAAGCAACATGTTGACACAATTTCTCAACTGGTACGCAGCATTCTACAGAAAAATAAACTTTCATTGGAAAGTTTATAAAACAAGTGCATCAGCAAGAAGAGTTTTGCACTGATGCTTTAAAAAATGTGATTGCATTTGTATGAAACAAAAATCTGCTCTTAGTTCTTAGCATTCTAGGTAATAGCATGTCTGTGTTTGTTTGCACAATACAGACAGAGAGGAAGGACTTCAAGCAGAAGAGAATATTTTTCACAATGGAGTAAGATTTTAAAGACCACATGTGTCCTGATTTTCCGTTTGTGTTTGTGTTTGTGTTTGTGTTTGTGTTCTTCCTCTATTTGAAGATTTGTAAATAACTGCTGTCCTTTGCCTGGATGCTCCAGACTGTTGTGAACACATCTGAACCACCATCATCCTGTGTTCCTCATACTGTTTTAATGTCAAACTAAATTTCTGGTGTTCATTTCTGAAAACAGCATGTATTTTTCACTAATGTAACATCTCTATGATAGCCTCAGGTGCTGGAAAGACATGGATGACAGGCTCTGTACCTCTGTCACAGAAAGCTCCGGTGTAAGCTGACGAGCCACAGTCGCAGGAGAAGCTGTTGGATCTCTCCACACAGCGACCCTGGTTCTGGCAGAGGGAGCCATAACTGCTGCAGTGGCCTGGACATCCGGCCTGAACTCCAGGGGTGATCTTGGCTCTCTCCTCTAGGTCCAACGCGATACCATTCAGCTGCAGAGCACGAATACAACCCCGAAAGCCCTTCTGCCTGGATGCTGTGCCACCTGAAGACACACAGAGGGGAAAATATTATTTGTTTTATTTGAGGGATGCAAATTTATTATTTGAAGGATCTCAATAATTAATAATTAAATATTAATTATATAATAGTGTCAGGCCAGCATTCCACACATAAATGCTCAATCTCACAGCAGCAGCAATTTCTCACTGGGAACTTGACCTCTTTTGTATTTTCTAAGTGCAGACTTGTATATATGCTAACCTATACACATTTCTATGGTTACTGTTTGCTACAATGTCTCCTTGTACATCACAGTGACCAAATTGAACCTTTGTGGACACGTGGATGCAGAAACTATGACCTGCGCCGGTCAGCACTGGAGAGAAACCTGTTTATTGTTGTTGTTACCACCTAATGAGCTCAAGCTAATTATCCCCAGCTGCTCATGGTTTGAATCCAGAGGTCCAGGTTCTGTAACACAAAAATGTTTCATCAGATCCAATCATAAAACCTTGTTAGATTAGAGACTGAGTGTTTTTACATTTTTCATGGCCCACACATTGATTTATTTGTATCCATTATCACAGTCTTAACACTCATCAACCCATTTGTGAGTGTGTTGAGTCACTTGCACCAATATACACACACTCGCGCACACACACACACACTGGCCGACACACAACCACACAGGAAAACATGCAAAGAGGTCACACTTCAAGTGCAAGTCACTAAAATTTTGTGCAACTGCGGTATGACCCCCCTTGTATGTGTGACACTGAAAGCCACTTTACAGCACATTGCTCCCACATAAGTTAACTGATAAGTGGGTGGAAAAGGGTTTCACATTTTTGGACAGCATGTAGCAACTATTAAACCCTTATTTATACTCTTTTGAGTCTGGGTCACAGCAGGTCATTGTAGGACAACTGGAAATGTTATATACTTTAGTGTTTTCACATGTTCATTTCAGAGGAATGAAGCTTTGCTTGTGTCATGTCTCCATGACAGTTAACACAAAACCTGCATTGTTTTTTTTTTTTTTTAATTGTAATGCATCATGATCTTAAAGTCTCTCTCACAGCACTGACATATCATCAAAAACAAATGCAGACATGGTGTTCCCTGTGATGTCTCAGACCTGTTTCTTGTGTTCATACTGTACATAGGTGAACGGAAACCAGATTGTATCCTGCCTGTGATCAAATTGGGGAGCAACATTGACTGACTGAATTTTTGAATTAACTTTTTGATGACCTCCAAACACCCCACACACAAAAAAGTCACCACCCTCGTTTTTTTATTTATTTATTTAAAGATGAGGTGATGAAACGTGGTGAAACAGACTGGCAGGCAAAAAATTCCACTGCTGACTCTTAAGAGTGTATCTGTCTATCTGTCTCCTAGCCGAGCATCAGGCTGATTGTTGGTATCTGGAAAACTGACGGGCTGTCAGTCTCCGTGACACTTTGCTTATCCTGCCTGGTTTCCTGACTGTGACAGGAAAACAGTTTTTTTCTTCTTTGGCAGAATATTAACTCTAGAGGTTCTTGTTTTACAATTTCTCACATTACAACCTCTAACTGACCTCAGACTTGCTGGAGTATATTGCTATAGACTGAAGGACTGAGCTTGAATCTGTCAGTGTGTATCATTAACGCTGCAGAGGGGAGTTTGCTGAAGGTTTGTGGTTCTGTGACTATCTGCTCATTTCAGGAGAAAACACTGATCCATAGGGTCAGAGAGATTTTGCTGTACAAGTACAGTGTGTGTGTGGTGTTGGGCTGTGACTGGTAATAAGATAAATAAAAAAGACAGAAAAGATAATTGACTTTTGCAACAAAGGTTCCTTTAAGTTGGAAATGTGAAGATCTGAAAATAATAGGGATATTACGGTAAAGTCAATTTCACAAACTCCCCAAAACAAAAGTATCTTAATAGTGTCGTAGACGGTGACAGTATCAAATGATTGTGAGGAGTAAAGAAACCATCAGCCTGTGCACGTTGCCACTACAAGTCTAGTACAGTGAAAATGGCCAAGCAGATGCCTAAATGTAGGGGAAGAAAATATGACAATTTGAAATTATGGATGCTTCAGTGAGGCAGAATAATTTTGGTTTGCTTATGTGAGTCCTGTCAAGAATTGTGACAATATTTAGACACTGCCAGACTGCAGTTACCTACAATTTGGAGAATACAAGAATAAGAAGCCACTTAGCAAAGCTAGGAAAAAGATATGAAAACATGCAAAGACTGAAGGAATTGTTAACAACCACTTCAGTCCAATCACAAACACACACATGATCACACACCTATAAATAACTGGCTGTTCAGCTGCAGGTGGATGTGACCATCAGCAGGAGCCTTCTGCGTTGCTGTGGGAAGCTCGTCAAGGCGAAGCGATGCCTCCTTAATGTTCCGCTCAGCTCGGATGTGGTGCCACCTGTTGTCGTTGAGTGGGAAGTCAGCTTTCACCGTGACCTCTAATGGCCCATTACCCACGTCAAACGAGAAGAGGACCTCAGTAGAGGCTGCATCAGGGAAGACAGAGAATCCAGGCTTAATGAGAAAACACAGACAGTGTATCCCCTTTCCTCACCCACTCATCCTGTCCTGTCTATCACCCTGAAGTTGGTTGTAATGCATTCCACCTGCAGACAGGATACACCTTGACCAGTGTGTAGAAGGTGTAAAAACACAGCAGTGCACCATAGCAATGTAAGATCAACAATGACGTGGTTCTTTTTGCATTAAAGAATTTGTTGCTATCAAAGAACAACGTTGGGTTTGTTTGCACCAAACCTGTATGTTTTTCTCATTAATAGCTCAACAAGAGCTCTTCATTTTTGTAGAATCACAAACACATCTCTTCAATTTTAGCCTCTAAATGAAATTCACCATCTGTGGCTGCTGCAGAGGGAGCAGAATACTGTATATATATTTAGACTAAAGTAATTAATTACTAGAGTGAAACAACATCAAGCAGATTACAACGGTGTCACATGAAGGAGCAGTTGTCATAGCAACCTGTTCCATTGGCCAATGGACGTCCACAACTGCTGCCGTCTTCAAAACCAGCTACAAAGGTGAAATGTCAACTTAAACAACACTTTGATACACAGGCTACATCAAGTGTATTTTCTAAAGCAACCTGACATTTTTACTCCCATAACCACATTTCTGCTGGTGATTTTAAATTATGAGATTATTATAAGATTCATCACCACCAAGACTGGGGCATTCTCCTGCTGGCTCTGACAGGGTGTTAAGATGTTTGTTCATTGTTCCCCAATATCTCTGTGTATTTATAGATTGTATGGGAGAGACCAAATGCCAAACTCAAACCACTGCATGTTCTGCTGCAATTATTTCAAGCATTACTTTTCTGATTGTTCAGGCTGAGTAGTTTTGACATTGCCTGTGTGTCTGTCATGAAAATGTACCTCTACCTCTGTTATCAAAACCACCTACAACAGTAGGTTTCCATTACTAAGTCACATAAAATGATGTGTTATCACAAAGAACAGAACACACGGTGTGAATGGCTGTGAAGTGATTTTTTTCAACACAAGTACACAACAATGAACTACAAACTCTTACAAAAGAAACATGCTTGAACAATGACACTACTGTGCTGACAGCCTTGCACACTCTTGGCATTTCCTCAATCAGCTTCATGAGGTCATCACCTGGAATGGTTTTTTCCAACAGTCTTGAAGGACTTCCCTGAAGTTCCCATTATGTTTGAGACCATCAGTTGTGTTGTGCAGCGGTAGGGTTGGTACAAGGTCTGTACATTGAGCCCTATTTGACTACTGTTCTTATCTACATTATGGCAAGAACTACTCAACTAAGTAAAGAGAAATGACAGTCCATCGTTACTTTAAGACATGAAGGTCAGTCAGTCAGAAAAATTTTAAGAACTTCGAACGTATCCTCAAGTCGCAAAAACCATAAAACGCTATGACGAAACTGTCTCTGCCCCAGGAAAGGAAGACTTAGAGTTACCTCTGCTGCAGAGGATAAGTTCATCAAAGTGACAAGCCTCAGAAATCACAAATTAACAGCACCTCAGATTATATGTGAATGCTATATGAATGCTTCACAGAGTTCAAGTAGCGGAAACATCTCAACATCAACTGTTCAGAGGAGACTGTGTGAGTCAGGCCTTCATGGCCAAACTGCTGCAAAGAAGCCACTTCCGAGGAAGAAAGAGAAGAAGAAATTTGCTAAGCAAATAGGTAAGAGCAAATAGGTAATTATCTTTCAGCTGGCAACAACTGATGCAAGTAGCTTCTCATTTCTTAAACAACCATGTGGAAAGACAAATCCTGTGGTCGTGGAAAGGATATTAGTTTGTTTGAGAAGGATCAAATTATTGGCATGCATCCAACAGGAAGAAAAACATCTAAGGAGATTGCAGAAACTACTAAAATTGGGTTAACAACTGTCCAACACATTATTAAAAGCTGGAACAGTAGTGGGGAACTATCCTCTTTGAGGAAGAAATGTGGTGAAAAATCCTGAATGATTGTGGTCAGCGATCACTTAAACATTTGGTGAAATCAAATGGTAGAAAAACAACAGTAGAACTCATGGCTATTTTTATAGTGAAAGCAAGAGCATTTCCACACGGACAATGTGAGGAGAACTCAAGGGATTGGGACTGAACAGCTGTGTAGCCTTAAGAAAACCACTAATCAGTGAGGACAATAGGAAAAAAAGGCTTCAATTTGCTAGGGAGCATGAAGATTCCATCAATGGATTTTTTCTTACCTGATGGCACAGGCATACTCCAAGACAGGATTCATTGGGCTCAAATAGTGAAAGAGTGGTTCAGGGAGCATGGGACATCATTTTCACACATGGATTGGCTACCACAGAGTCCAGACCTGAACCCCAGTGTGAATCTCTGGGATGTGCTGGAGAAGGCTTTGAGCAGCGGTCCAACTCTCCCATTATCAGTACAAGATCTTAGTGAAAAATGAATGCAACACTGGACGGAAATAAATCTTGTGACATTGTAGAAGCTTATTGAAACAATACCAATGTGTGCCGTAATCAAAGCCGAAAGGCGGTCCTAAGAAATGTAAGTGTGTGACCTTTTTTTGCTGCTGATTTCACATTTATATACCACATACAAAAACATCAATTAGTCCACAGTTATTACAAGCTGAATGTAATAATGGCACACGTCAGAATTATACATACAGCACATAAACATTTGACTGTGTATGTACCCTAAAATTTTGAACAGTCCGTCATCCAAATAGAGGCATAATGGATATGTGGCATCGCGGTGTAGGCCGCGATGCAAGAACATCTCTCCAGGCAGAGGATGATCCTTCCTACTCAGGTTGTATCCACATCTCAGTGGAGTCTGGATCAGACATCTAACCTGAAAGGTTTTACTTACAACTCAGTTCGATCCGAATGAAGTCTTTGATGCCCAGGTTTTCTAGGAAGACACCAGAGGATGAAGTGGTTTTAAAGAGGAAGGAAATGTCAGCGCTCAGCTCTGCGTGAAATGTGGGAAAGTGGAGGTACGATGTCTCCTTGTCAAAAAAGGCAGCATTCCACATATTTTCTGCAAAACAATAAAAAAACAATCCTAGTACTGAATCTGCAAGTGTAGAAAAAAGAGTTTGTAATCCAGTTTTTGTGACATTAAAATTCTTTTTCATTAAAATTATGACAGTACTTTAAAAAAAATATACTGTATATTATGCATTATTAGAAATCAAATGTGTGATTTGAGATTGAGGGCTCTGGACTGGACTTACTGTCTCCATGGCAACGGAGAGGTCCTACCCTATAGGCAGTTTCTGAGCCGGGCCGCTGAACATCACCCAGCACCAGAGATCTGACAGGGAGGTTCTCCTTATGTGTCAGCAGGCCAGAGTCATTAGCCCTGGATGGAAGATGGACCGTGAAGGGGGCAAAAAAAAAAAAAAAAAAAAAAAAATTTGAGAGATGAAAAAAAAAAAAAAAAAGATTTGAGAGATGAAACCAGAGTAAAAAGATAAACTTTTGTTAAAGAGAGAGCAGAACAAATGCTGCAGTTAGAGTATCATAATATGCAAGGCATTAGAAAAAATGCCTTGCAATGAAATTCAATGTCACCAGTCACACAAAGAAGATAAATCAATCAGTATAAACTTCTTATACTTCGATAATTAATAATATACTTTGTGGTAAACACAATTAATACTGGGTTACAAACAAGAGGTATGCAGTGTCCTTTTTAAATTAAAACCAGGCAAGGCAAATGTTTTGTAGCAGCATATTACATTATCATGCTGTCTTGTTTCTATCAGTAATTAAACAGTACCAGTCCATGTGGTCAGCATCACAGTTGCAGTGATGTTTGGGGTCCACACAGTTCTCCTGCAGGCTGCAGGCACACTGCTGACTGCCTGGTGGGGCTCCACCCCAATAGGTTTGCATCTGTCCTTCACCCAGACCTCCCACCCACCAGCTGAGCAAAGAACCGTCTGAAAGACACAAGCAAATTTATTTAACCAACTTAAACCATACAAGCAAAGTGACACAGCCAAACTAAGTAAAAATGTGTTTAAAACAAGGCTCATATAAGTGAGCAACTCTGTGGGCACAAGCTTTACAACCTTAAATGAACTCATAACTAATAATACAGACACCTTCAGATTGTGTATAACAACAACCAACAACCAGATTATTTACAATAAGAAACAACACAGACCTACAAACAATAAATTACTTTTCCGCTTTTTCCTTTTTTTAGGTTTCTATTACCTTTTTTGCACTTTCTGTGAACTTTTTACAGCCTCACGACCGACTGTGTGTTCTCATCAAATATGATTAAAAGATACATGACTTCATCACATCCATTATGCCGCTCAACACAAGGAGATCATTTAACACGTCATTTAAAATATGTAGGCATGTAAATGTGCAAAATAGAATGTATTGCACATCAAAATTGCTGTAATGACTAATCACTGTCAGGATTTGACTGCTGTATTTCAGAAATGGAGGGTAAAATTATAATTGCAGTATCTTTGCCTTCTGCGTACAGGCCCTTTCTGGTGTAACTGCCTATGCTGCAAAGAAACCTAAAAAAATGAAAGAGAGTCAGAAAATAAATGCCGTAATAAAATGTGTCAATAGTCTGAGTTTGCGACTGAGATAAGAGACAGCAATGTGTCTTCTGTCCTGTATAAAACAATTATCTCCTCATCCATTGTGAGCAGCTGCAATCCCAAGAAAATGAGTTTAATGACCGGTGAATGAAGCTCAACGATCAACTCTACTTCAGCTTTAAAGTGAAAACTTTACAGAAAATTCATACAATAACCTGGTGTGTGGAGAAGACGGGACTTCCTGCAGTGGTACGTCAGCTCCTGCTCACAGTGTTCTGAATGGCTTATGATGGCCGCCAGCTGTTTCTCTTCAGACGCATATACAAAGTGAGCCGAGTGCTGTGTCTTCCCCGGCGATGGCCGAACTCTGGTCAGCTCTGTGTTATTGTGTTGGATTATCATCCACGTCTGGTCCTCTGGTGGAGACAGAAATAGAAAAAGAACATATTTAATTTTCCTTTGGTGCAAGATGAAAGAGCGAGAGGAGAGAAAGAAGACCCGGGGAGTTGTGCATGGTGTGTTCTGATGTGCGTGTGAACTACCTGTCATGTTGCAGTATATTAGCTGTGGTCCAATGGGTCCGCTGCCATCCACATCAATATAATAGTACCCTGATGTGTTCCCTTTGTGTTTGTACGCCTCGCAGGACTGCTCGTATATCGCTGAGGACAGAGACAGACAAACATCGTCATCATCAATGTTTCCTTTTTCTCCCAGAGATACAGTATTTGTATTAAACTGTTTCCATCCCTAAACTCAGAACTACTCTCTCTCTTTTTACTTTTAAATCAAACAGGATTATACTGTAAAATGGATGGATATGTGGAAGAAAATAAACAGTGCAATACTATACAATCCAAAGTGCTCAGAAGTGCTGAGATTTGCAGTCAGGCCCACACATGCTGAATCATAACATGCAAATGAGCCTGCAAATTATTTTTGTGACTGATCCATGCCTGATGTATTATAAATAAATTATAATATATTAAATGGTTGAGAACAAATCAATTTTAAAAATGCGTGTAAAATGAAACTCATAAATTAGCAGATGATTTATTTTTTGCCAGAAACAAATTATGGTGAAATAAAATAAAAATAGAATCATTATCTGTCATGGTCTGTTTCCTGGCTTTTATTTTGTTAACTCTTTGGTGTTACTCTTTTGTGTAGACTCTGGCTTCCTGGTCCACAGTCGTCAAGTGTGTCAACAGTGTCTTTGTGTGCTTTAACTTCGCTACTTTGTGCTTTGTATTCCATCTAAATTGTTGGTTTTTGTTTCTTTTTTTTCCCAGTACATTGGACCCTGAGCTTTGCCTCATAAGCCAGCCTCAGCTTTTCATTTACGTACGACATTACACCAATCATCATAATTATCATATCACTGAACCAATGAGCACTCTAATTATCTTTCTTATGAGTATCTTTATTCATAATGCTTGTTTTATTCAATGAGCACATGTGTAATATATGCATGTGTGATTAAAACAACAGAAACACTTAATTAGGGTTTCATAGTAAAATATGTAAAAATAAAATGGAAAATATAAATAAACTGAGCACAGTTATCGTTAACAAATTAGTTAGTAAAGAGGCAAAAATGCTTGTCTTAAGCATTTCATTTTTTGAACACTTAGTAAAAGAAAACTCATTCTTTGCCTGCATAGATGGGGATTTCTTGTCACAGTCTATTCTTCAGCTGTTTTGTCAATTTTGTTGTCTATCACCTTATAAAACAACACAATATATCCTAGGACAGATTGGCCTAGCAGGATTCTACTATATACTGTATGTGTCATCTTGAAAGGAATGATGGATTTGTCCATTACGTTTGGAGGGAAACTTAAAAATGGGATAGCAAGGTTGCAGCACGATGATGTGAAATGCAGCCTCTGAAGGAGGCAGCCTGTGAGACACAGCTATTCAGAGCATCTTTGTCAGCTTCCACATTTTTGGACTTCCTTAGCTCTTTCCCCCTTCCTTCCCTTGTTCATATTGTCCTCTAATTTTCTCTCTTTGTGCTGATTAACTCTGCTGGGTCTCTTCAGCATCCACACATTATTATGTGTAATAGTAATTACAGCGAGGACGTTTGACTTGCAACTCGACATCCTGCTTTGACAGTGTCCGCAGGGACCTGACATGAAAGCAACACGTTGCCAAGCTCCCACAGATTCCATATTATTCTTTTAATCTCTGAAGCAGGATGATTGCAAAAGCATCAGGCCCTTACAGCTGTGACAGGTCGCCCCGCCGTAGCTGGTGCTGGAGCAGTTGCAGTGAAAGGTGCTCCATGATTGACTGCAGCTGCCTCCATGTTCACAATGATTTGGAGAGCACCTGAGAACAAGACAGAGAGGAGAGCCTCTGCTTAGTCTTCGTAGCAATAGCTGTTATCTTCATCATAGATAAACCCATGTATCTGCAGAGCGTTAGAGTGAAAAATACCCCTACAACCAAAAGCACACAACTCATGACTTTAGCTCATCGTCAAAAGCAAAGAGGAGGACAGAAAAAAAAAAAAAAAACATGATGAGTATAATGTGGAGAGTTATTTTCTTTGTTCTTCTTGTCTTGACATTTGTCCTGCTGTTTAGTGTTGCCTGTGTCTCTGTATTCCACCCAGAGCAGTGAGCTCAATCAACCAAATGTGTGTGTTTCTGGATATCTTGTGAGGTTAATAAACTTCCTTTGGGGTCTGTGTGACCTAAATTTCATCATCTGCCAATTTCCATTTTGGTCAAAAGTCTGCACACCTCCAGTCTGAGTATCAGTCCAGTTGGTTACTCCATGTATGTATGGGATGCCAGACGTTTATGTATGTTTATGTATGAACAGAATCATGCTTACAGAGTAAGTATGACCCTAACAGTAGGTATGTACATTGCATTATTCAAATATTTAATTTTAACAGGAAGCTAGACAAACGATAATTTGAAATACTTCATTTTCTTGTGTATGAACAGTATTTTGAGTGTTTTTTTTTTTTTTTCTAAGTGTGAACTGTCACAACACTGGTGATGGCCCCAATCTCTGAAACAGAATCATATCAGAACCACCCATAACATTAAAATCACCACAAAGACAAAGGTTTTCTCACTGAATTTCAGTATAAGATGTGATCACATCTGCTGTGGTGGTGGAAGAGGAGGAGGGTGAACAACACACAGCACGCCAGCATCAGAGATGCAGGCCCGGCATTTGAGAAGGACTTTCACACAGTCAAAACTGCATTAATTCTCCAACAGAGGTTACAAAACAATAACAATAAAAAACATAGGCTAATTTGCTTAACACTGGTTACTCTTAGATCTAAATGTTATTAGATTAAAAAAAACAGTTACGGTTATGGTGATATTTTCTGATAGTAAAAAAAAAAAAAAAAAATAGTGAAGGTTCTACCTTAGCTGCAGATTTGATACAGATCACTGAAGACAAATGGTAAATGTGCTTAATGCTGATTCACTGCCATCAACTGAACAAATCACTTTTCACTACATAAAATATTTAACTGCTGTCTGTTTATGGCTCTAGTGCCTCCTTTATCACCTTTATAAAAGTGTACTATGTCACACAGTGCAATTCAAAAGCTCTTCTTGTGTGATTTTGTTTCGTTAAATGGGACAAACACATAAGTTGTACCAGAAGTTGACAGCCCCTTCAGATGAGCATGGAAAAATTTCATACAGGCGTACTAATAATGTCATCCTCAAGTCTGGAATGAGCTGAGACATTCTCTGACATGGTCTGCCAATATTAACCCATTTTAACATGTTCATGATCTAACTTTATTTTAGACTGTATCTACCAGTGTAGGATTCTTTTTAGCAGAGGCAACGGGGGCCTGTCCATGACGTCAGGAGCAGAAGTCTTGTTCTCCCACAATTCACTTGGTTTACATTATGCTGAATATTTATTATAGAGTTATAGATCAATAACAGCAATGTTATACTGTAGCCTACCCAAGAGAGCAAATCAGAAATATTATATTTTCGCTGTACAACTGCTGTCACAGTGCATCAGAGCACAACACTGAATGCCTAAATATATGTATGAAGTGAAACACTTAATTTCACAGAAACTGTTGCAGAAAGGACAATTCAAAATGCCGCTGTCATCTAGGAGGACTGGAGTAGAAAAAGCTTTGAAAGAAAAAATACTGAAACATACAGGTTAACTTTTCTCCGTTTATCAGCTGCGTGTTTTGTTTTGTTAGTATTACTTTTATTAGTATTTCTGCGAACTTATTTGAAATAGCACGCACACAGTGACAAACATTTGTGCAAACTCTGTTCATGTCGGCTTGGATTTTTTTTTTTTCTCGGTGTCAGCGTTGTGTCAGAGTGGAGCAAGGAATGAGAAGCAAAACCAGACAGGAGGGAGAAGAGGAGGAATGGGCTGGGTAACAATATTAGGAAGAGTAAATGAGGTCAGTGGATTGTGACTGCAGGGAAACTGAAAAAAGGAGAGAGAGAGAGAGAGAGAAAGAGAGCGACAGAGAGAGAGAAAGAGAGAGCACAGCATGTATGTTTAATCTTGAAGTCACAGAAAAATTTACAGCTAAAGAAAAGACCTTACTCAGCAGACCTGGCAGATAGGAAAGTTTGGTTAAAACACCAATTTCTTTTTATCTGAAAGTAGGTTGCGATAGAGACCATTTGTGCAAACTCTGTTCATGTCGGCTTGGATTTTTTTTTTTCTCGGTGTCAGCGTTGTGTCAGAGTGGAGCAAGGAATGAGAAGCAAAACCAGACAGGAGGGAGAAGAGGAGGAAGGGACTGGGTAACAATATTAGGAAGAGTAAATGAGGTCAGTGGATTGTGACTGCAGGGAAACTGAAAAAAGGAGAGAGAGAGAGAGAGAGAAAGAGAGCGACAGAGAGAGAGAAAGAGAGAGCACAGCATGTATGTTTAATCTTGAAGTCACAGAAAAATTTACAGCTAAAGAAAAGACCTTACTCAGCAGACCTGGCAGATAGGAAAGTTTGGTTAAAACACCAATTTCTTTTTATCTGAAAGTAGGTTGCGATAGAGACAGGAACTCTGCTGTGTGCTTTTAAATTATATTCAATTGTATTGATATATTATATAGTCAATATGGCATTACATAGGAATTTTTTTTTCCAAGGGTTCATGGAAAAATACAATCAGCCAAGCCAGCATATATCTTATGATGGTAGGGGGCCAGTGGCTAGAGAGATGAAAATCAATTTTCCAACTCAATCTTTTATTGAATGAAAAGCTGCACGGTGGATTATTAATTTGTATGTCATTTAGCAGTGGTCTCTAATCATTGGGGAAAAAGGTCTAATGTCATGTTCCGAGGATGTCATGGCTTCTCCAGCATTTAATGACATGAAAATGTCATCAGTGTTGCCAACATTTTTACAGTGTATTTCCATGTTGTACCCTTAAAGGATAAGTAATGTAGCTAAAAGGGATTAAATGAAGCAGGCATTTTAAGGGACTTGGGTAAATGGGTGCTGTTTATTAAGCACAACAGAATCTGTTTCTCCACTGTCGCACTTTTACTTTCATCCTCCTCTTGTCTTTGCTTCCTTTTTATAACTCAGTGAAGCATAAGTGTGCGCTACTGTTCATACATTATGAAGCTTTAGGCAGCAAGCTGGTGGCATGGGGTCTCACAAGGTCATTAAAACCTGTAAGGAGTCAGTTGATCATATTAAAGACGGTCCTCGTAGCTCAGTGCTCTAGGTAACCGTCTGATTTTTAGAGCCCCTGCTAGCATTTATGACATTTATGGTTGATGAATTAAGGTCATGAGGTATTTTTTATAATTGTGCGTCACAGAGAGAACACTAAAATTAGTTAAACTGACTGGGGGTCGCCTGTCCCACTAGAAAACTGAACTGGACTGAACTGGACAAAAAAAAAAAAAAAAAATGATGATAATGATGTTGATGATGATGATTTAGCTAAGTATGAAGAGTAGAAGAGCAGAAGCAGAAGGAAAAAGAAAATCATCCAAAATCATTTTTTTTTCCAAACTTGCCAATAATACCTATTTATTGACAGAATATTTGAAACATAATTCTCCATAATGTTTCCAAATAACACCCATTGGGTAAAAGCAAAACTGCTGGCAATCAGGGACAATCCCTTCCATCCCCTCCATAACACGCTGGACAAGCTAAAGAGCAGCAGCAGACTCATCCAACCCCGCTGCTCTAAGGAACGATACAGGAGGTCGTTCCTACCTACTGCAATAAGACTCTACAACTCATCAACCTCTGTCAGAGCCACGATCACACAACTGGACTAAACTGGACTTTGCACTGGACAAACACTGTACAAACACTGCAACTTATACTTAATGTTTTTTATTAAGTGATATGCGTGAATACTATCGTATTGATATTATATATCATATTCATACAATATTTGTATCCTTTTGCACATCCTACTTATATATTCATATTCATAGCTACTGTTTGGTGGTATATCTTGCTTAGTCAGGTATTTATTTATCATGCATATATTACACCTATACCTACACTATATATCCCATATATATCATATATCATATCCATGTGTAAGGCTAAAGGTGTTCTTTTTATTATCACTATTATTACTATTTTCATTATACACTGTTGCTGCTACCATGAGTACTATATACTGCTGTTATTATATTCTGTTGATTACTACTATATACTGTTATTATGTGCTGTTATTATCAGTGACATTACCACCATAACATCAGTATTATACCATCATCTTGCCACTGCCCCTTATCTGCTTACTTAATTTGTTTTTCTAAATGCCCTTGTCCCACTCTGTATATATTTTATTTCTATTCTTACTCCTAGTTTACTCTACTTAAGTATTTTGCTCTCCACTCAAGTATTTTGTGCTATTGTATTTTCTATTCTATTGTATTAATACTGGACTACTGTGATAACTTAATTTCCCTTCTGGGATAAATAAAGCTATCTATCTATCTATCTATCTATCTATCTATCTATCTATCTATCTATCTATCTATCTATCTATCTATCTATCTATCTATCTATCTATCTATCGTCAGTGCCAAGCAAATGAAACACTGGGAGAAGAAGAGAGACAGAGGAAAAAAATGTGTTCTCTTTCTGCTCATTTCACTCTGGTCCCTGCTGAGCAATAACTTCAAATGTGTGTGTTTGTGTGTCTTCTGGATAACAGTCCAAAAAGGGTCAGAGTTTCTCTCAAATATAAATCACACTTTCAAGAAACAAAGGAAACAGAAACACATTACAACCCAGTTAGAGAGGCCTGACCTTATATGATCCCCAATACCCTGGAAAATTATGGGGTTATTTTCTTGGTAAGGAAACACTTGGGAAACACTGAAACTTGAAGACTGTACCAATAATTCCATCTTTATCCAATCTTCAGCTGTTGCATTATCCAAATCTAACACTATTTACCCAGGAAACAGATTACAGCGCCTTCAGAGGGAGATTAAAAATGCCACAAAATGGTGCTTTTAGGTCTGACCTGTCAATGATGCCACACATGTCAATTTGCAGGTGGCTGTAGTTCCCATTCAGCCTTTGCTGCACCTTGATCAAATCCACCTGTTGATTGTCCACAGTCAGGAGACGCATGCAGCCCTGGAAAACCTTGAAGGGATTCATACACTCCTGGCTGCTGCCATCAGTGGGGCAACCTGAACAGCAAAGCATAATGTCCTGATCCTATTAACCCTAATGTTCACATCACAATTTACTATATAAAAACTGTAACTTATGCGTGTGTTGATTCATTCATCGTTTGCTTACCACCAAAGACAAGTTGACCCGAGGCGACATCAAACGAGGGACTTGCATGAGCAGTGGCCCCTTCATCTCCGTCCACAGCAATCGTCAGATGTCCTCGTCTGGACATCAGCTGCACAGAGTGCCACTGACCATCATTCAGAGCTGAACCTGAGGACACACACCCACTGAATGTCTTTTTACATGCCCTTGAACATGTTGACCTCCACCGAGATGCAACAGGATTTGAGCCCAAATAAAGTGGATAAAGGATTTTTTTTTCTTTCTATTTTTGATTTCAGCAATTTATTCTGATGCCAAGTTAAATGAATAAAAAGTCAGGTACTGCTTTGTTACTTCTGTGCTTGAATCTGTGAATACCAATATGAGCCAGGACTGGATTTAACTGCACAAAGGCTGAAGGTGGAAGTTCGTGTTCAGTCTGACCTGCGTTGAGCTCCAGTGGTGCCCTGCCAGGCTTATGGATCTGCAGATGGACCACGGCTTTGCTCAGGTACAGCCAGGCTGCACCTCCATGGTGTGGGAGCTCAAAGGTCAGCAACAGCCCCGCCTTGTTCCACGTCCGAAACTGAAGGCCCACTGTCATGCCCACCGTCGATGTTTCCGTCACTCGTGGCAACCACAGGAAGCTCTGGGGGGCAGTGAACGTCATGGCAACATAAATGGGTTCAACACAGGAAAAGGTCACGTTGCCCTGAGATACATAGAGAAAAGAAAAGGGGGAAAGACATGGAGAATCTGAAATTATTGATATAAAAATAGGGAAACCACTATGAAGCAGGAATATAAATTAATTTCCAAGGTTGCAAGGCAGTGCCCTCAAGCACAAAAATCTAATCAGCAAGTGTCCTTAAAGAGCATGAGAATATTAAGATAATGATAATAGCTGGGCTTAGAAAAAGCACCAGCAGCTCAAATGGAAGACATCAGTGTCACCCAACAGCTTCCTAATGTCACAGAAGAGGCGCCAGGACTGAGAGACAGTAGTTGGTCATCTCTGTGCAGGCTCAGTTTTGAGAAGTTGTAATTAGAGTAAATCCACTGTTGGGTCAGCAACAGTGACATGTTACCACCCAAGGTCCCTGTAGGGAATATTGAGTTTCTATTTCCAGTAGAATTTGCAGCACGCAGACACACGATCAAATCTAAAAGCTCTTTGTGGGGTAGTTAAAATGATGCAGACTGTAGAGTAGAGAGGCACAAAGATGCAGCAGTGTTGTCCATTAGCTTGACACAAACCCACGAGCATGCAAACTGTATGACTATTTATGCAAACACAATGAAAAACATTTCTGTGTGTGCCCCCCATTATAACCTTTTACATTAAGAAGGATGTTTTAATGAGCAAGTACTTGTATTGTATTTTATGCTCTTGCCTGTAACATTAAGGGACAATGTTTATGCAGTAAATCTTTAAGTGTAAGCAAAAATACAAAGCCAATTGTTGTCTTGATACACAAAATACCAGAAAGAAAAATGAACACAATTAAACAAGCTGGACTTCAGGAAACTGCAGAATTTATCACTGTACACCTAAATCAAGAAAGACTTATTATTATTATTATTTAATTATGATCTTTTCATCAAAGCTTGTGTGCAATTAAGTATGTTATATTACAGTAGTAGTTCTACTATGTGTCTTATCTGTGAATATTTGTTAATGTTGCACCAACACAGATGTATATACAGTACAGTTATATAGTTATTTACACTGTTGATGCCAATACATGAGTAATACAATTAAAGCTTCTTTCTTTTCTTTGCCAATTTACATTTTACAACCAAATACTCTTTTTGTATCATTAAATTTGATGCCTTTTATTATTTTTTGCCGACAGCGTGGGACTTTTAACTATAAACAATCATCGAATAATCGACAGATAAATCGATAATTAAAAATAAGCTGCGGCCCTAATGTCATTACAGCATTTGAGGAGGAGTTGTGCTAAATATGACCCCAGCACGTCATTGGCCATATCTTTAGTCCCGCCTAAAACTGATTGACAATCAATTTCACATGCTGTTGTGCACATTCAACTATGTAAAGAACAAAGTATTTAATAAGAATAGTTTATTCATTCAGACCTAGGATGTGTTATTTTAGTGTTCCCTTTATTTTTTTTTTTGAGCAGTGTATAATGTATAAGGGGAGAAACCTCTGCCTTACACGCACTTAAATTTTCCACAGCTGTCCATGGTGCCAGCATACAGATTCTGCATTATACACTAGAATATTGTTGCTTAATGGACTCAAGTTGAGTAAAATATCAATCCTCTGATGTAGGGGAGAGCTGGAGCCAATTACAGCTGATGTTGGGTGAGATTCACACTCGTTCACGTTCATATTCGCACCTACATTTATTCACAGTGTTTGACTGACTTAACCACAGTCTGCATGTCTATGGACTGTTGCAAGAAGCCCGAGTACCCCAAAAGAATCTTTGCAAAGAATCCCGATTGAACAAGGAACCTTCCTCTCCTTGAAACATGAATCACATTTTAAAGATGTCACTTATTCCCTTTCTAAGACTTTAAACATATCAGATTCACCAGTGAATCAAGCGGGAGTCATCCACAAACATCTAGTGTTAGACAGACACAAACGCACTCTTTTCAGCCGCACACTGAGAGTCTGTTTACCTTCATAGTGACACGCTGGTCTCTCTGTTTAGCGAGGTCCACCAGGTTCACGCTGTTGTAAATGATGTTTTCCAAACAGCCACAGAAATTTCTGTTTGACCCGACAGACCTCCACGAGCCGAGGACCCGGTCTGATCCCACTATCATCTGTTCAAGAAAAATATGAACAGATAAAACACACAGAGAGTCAAAGAAAAGAAGGTGTGTGTGTGCGTGTGTGTGTGTGTGTGAATGCAAGTGGCTGTTTTTCCTTAGTCTGCATTCGACGCCTTAAAGTTTGAGCGTCTAATTTGTTTCTGAAATATGTTATTCATTGAAATCCTCTTCATGTCTTGATCTTTTTTTTTTTTTAGTTTTTATAAAAAATGGGAAATAAAAATCCATCGCAATGCAAAACAGGAAAAAGTCTGAAAAACAGGCAACAATGAAAGTCATCCTCTACCGTCTGTTCTCTCTCACAAGAAGAAATAAACACACAGTGCCTGACGCCACGTGGAGGAGGGAGAAGCATCACTTCTAATTCACCTGTAAGAATACACTAACATTTATCATAAAGACACAGGTAAACACATCAGTTAGTGACAGGTACATCAACTCAGTTTGGTCCAATTAGATGTTTTTCTTTTCTTTTGAGATAACTTTATTTGTTGATGTTAACAGGAATGTAAAGAGGATTTCAACAAACACAATAAAAAAACAACAACTGTTTTACTAATTACAGACTCACGATTTTGTGAGTCATTTGGTCTTCACATTTTTTTGAGTAATTCATTACACTAAGTATGTTTACAATGACAGCAACATTATGATGACAGTAAAATAATGTGTTACCTTTAAATACATATAAACAAACGTCTGTTACATACAAACCATTGTGAGATGAGCTCACACATTGATGACTGAGCCTATAAAGTGAAGTGATGTGAAACAGATTTTGACTTGTTTTATATCAAGACAGATAGAGACACCAGCAACGTTCAGGAAAAGTGAGACAGCCGCAACAACCAACATTTTAGTTGTTGGTTGTTGTGCATGCGTGTCAGTCATGTGTACAGTTGTCACTGGGGGTGTTGGAGAATTACAGTGGCAGGTCACAGCATCTTCTGATTATCTTAACCTGAATAAGGTCAATAACCTTATTCCAATCTCAGACACATTGTGCAGACTGTGCAGACATGGCCTTTTTATTTTGCATCTATTTATACCATGTTTTTTCTTTTTGGCTTCTCCCTGTCTAAGTGGGAGTGGATGATCCATACACATGACCTGTCAGATTTTTACACTGGATGGCCTTCATGACACAGTTTAGAGCGTCCAATTAACAATGACTAAGGACTTAAACCAGCAACCTTCCGATTACAAACCAAGTTCCCTTTCCACTTGGCCATGGGCTGCCTTAATAATAACCTTATTTATATAGCTCCTTTTAAATCAGTGTTTACAAAGCACTTTCATAGACCAGATTAACAAAAAGTCAAACAAGACGATAGAAAAGAAACAACCAAAAGTAGCAACAAGGAATAAAAAAAGTGTAATATTAATGGTAATAACAGATTAAATACATTTACACAACCACCAGCGATGCAATTACTGACCTAATTATGAGTAAGCTATTCAAATTAGAAGTTGCAGCTTCTATTCATTTTCCCATAGCAAAGCATAGTCTGATTATGACTTGCATCATGATGACTTTCCTGTGGACATGACGCTCACGGAATCACTTACATTATTTAAGTCACTTCTTAAGACCCTTTTTTTATATATTATTTATGTAATCATTCATGTATTTCGAGATTAATCTATATCTGCCTTTATCCTGAGCCTTTATTATTACTAATAGTAATTGCTTTATTTATCTTAAAGCCATAAGAATTCCTGAATCCCTTAAGATAACCTTAAAGGGGTAACTTACCCATTGCAACCCAATCCTTAAGAGATATATATATATATATATATATATATATATACAGTATATACACACACACCTGGTCATAGTTCCAGTGGGTGAAACTTGTTGGGATCTGCAGCCACACTGTGTTTTTGTCCACAGTGAAGTTGAGGTGATCACTGTGATGCTCCACTGTGACATGGTGCCAGTGCTGATCATCTAACAGGCTGCCCAGAGAAACCAGATGCTGACTGTCAGGAGAAGATGTCTGCCCTGGAACAAGAGAGGAAAATGAAGAGATGAAGATGTGGTGATGGAGTTTGAATGGCTGAATGAGGAGGAAGTTCATTTTTTGGATTAGTTGAGTCAATGTGATTAGCTGAGTCACTGTGATGTGAAGATGTGGCTAAATGTACTTATTAATTCATGAATTAGATTTTGTTTAAAATGAAACAATGTCTACATTGAAGAAGAAAGGAGGAAAAAAAGAGACAGACATGTTGAGTCATCAGTCATTATTGATTCATCAGACAGACACTTGGCACAGCAGAGGGAGAGACGAGAGTCTGGGAGGGAGACAGATGGAGAAAAAGAAAGGCAGGACATGTAGCAAATCACCAACGATCAGCAGACTGTTCTTTGCACAGAGAAAGAGAGAGGGATGAATACAAAGTCAAGAATTTTTAGTCAGTTTATCATTGATAAACAGACTAATCTTTCATCCCAAAAGTTACTTTTAATGAGTCTGGATAGAAGCACAATACCTGACCAAACATTTATGATGAATATACACAAAATGTTGATACTGAAAATGATCAAAAACAAGTATTTCACTTGTTTTCACACAAAAATGGCTCATCCTAACCAAAGCATTAGAGCTTCCATACAACTTTTGGTGTGAATAGTAACTCAAAAATCATGACAGGACATGTTTTTTTCTTTATTTTATATTATATATTGAAACCATAAATAATTTATTATGTTTAGAATCCAAAATGTTAAAAAGTATTAGCTTTGTCTTGATGTACAGGTTGCACAATCTTACAAAAAAAGATTTCTTTATGTTAATTTGCCCTGAATGTGCGCCATGGTTATAGTTGTACTTCTTTCTTGTAAAATTCTTTTACATTCTTTTCACTGTTTATACTTATTTTTTATTATTACTTTGAAAGGCTCACTTACATAATCCTCCTGTGCTGAAGGTGGCAGTACTGTGTCAAGATACAACGTGCCAGTAGGGCATGGGATACAAGAGAACTGTAAATTGTAAAGTGTAAACATGGGAGTTTTCAGTGATTAATTTATTAATTTAGTCTTTAAATTTGTATTATTTTGTAATTCACAACAGCTTTTAGGTCCAAATTAACAATATAAGTCCGCTTGAGACTGTGTGCCTTGACTGGAAATTAAATGAATGCAAAGAAAGTAAGTTATGAATCTCAAAATAAAGGACGTGCAATAAATCTAAAGTAAAACAATCTCTACTGAAGAACAGTTAACGCAAAAGCATTTGCACTTTGCAGGAGTTGCTGTTTAGTTGCCTTTTCAGGTTGGACAGTTGCAAAATCGCACTCTGCCCATGACGCGACACATAATAATGCAATAAAAATAAAATGTGTTGGGGTCAGCCCTTAATTGATCACAATCAGTGCATGATTTCTGACAGCCCTGACTATATGTTTGATTTATTTTCAATGTGTAAGTTCTTTGGAGACCAAAACATGAGTAAACCCACTGAAAAAGGCAGGTGACTCCTTTTCTAGTTCCAGAGAGAAATTTGACGAGTCTGCATCATTGATGCAGCATTAACAATAATGTGGAAATAACACACCAAAAGTTGGTAAATATGACAATAAAAAATATAACATGGAGACCATGTTCCAGTGGTTACACTTTTACATATTTCACTTCGGTTCCTCTTACAAAATCAGCGGCAATGTTCACATTCTATCAGTGCCATTAAAAAGATGGAGACTCATCTATAACGGCAAAATAACGTAGAAGAAGAGGAAGAAATTAGCACGTTCACCCATGCAGGAGTCGTGTTGACATTAAAGGAGGTCAGTGCTGGAGCTGATAAAAAAATATCTGTGTCTACTGCAGTAATTTGGTCATTAGTTTGCATTCATTCCTCATGTTCAAAGCCTCATGTTATCAGGTGTTTGATGGAGGCGCCTCACTGGACTCTCTGTCCTGCTAAAATGACTCAGCTGTGGACTAACCAAGCACGGCTGGCTCTGCATGACACCAGCGCGTCGCTTCTCAGATGGAGTAAACTGTTTATTTACAATGCTGTCAGACTGAGGACAAAACAGAAGCCACCCTATAAATCACATAGATAGAGTAGAATAACAGAGTAAGTCAATAGTGCAGTATTAGACACAGCAGGCAGCCTGCCATTCACTGTAGCAACTGAGCTGACAGAATGAGTACGTCTTCAATGAGTCATCGTCTGCACTTGGCAAGAATCTGTTTCCCAGTCTTTTTCCAGACAAGATGAAGATAATTCAAATAATTGTATTAGCAAGATTCTTGTTTATTTAATTGAAAAAAAAATAAACCATGAGTGCTTTTTGTGTTCTGATGCTGCGTCAGTCAGTCTGATATTTTGCGCATGAATTGAACCTCTTGAAACTGAGTCAAACAGTGTGCAGCAGTTACATGTATATGAATGTCAGGAAGGTAAAGCTGCATGCCAGCAAACCTCTGTGCAAAGCGCTCACATGTGTGCCATTCTGCATAATTTACATCCGGACTTGCTTCGACTGCACTAGGGAAGTAATCAGCGCTAGCCGCAGTTGCTTTAATTAAATAATTGATGAATTTATGCTTAAATATGACTGCCATTATTTGCATTTTGTTTTCTGATGTTGTTAACATATTTGTCCAATTTTATGTATGATCATTTTTGATGAGCCTGGCTTGTCCATAGGTCTCAATTGTTAATGAGGTTTTAATGTAAATAATTAATGCAAATGGTTTGAATGGTTGTTATAGAAATTGTTATCTGTTTGGGTAAATGCTGCTGGAGCTGCTTTGTGTACACGTAGAATAATCACAGCAACAGGACGGGTGGTAATGTCACCTTACTTTTACGAAAAGACCAAATCTGGGAGTGCATTTGGTTTTAGAGGCACAATATATCATGGATTTAGAAAAAGCCCAATTGCATTTGTAATGTCCCACAGAGTGAAGAAACACAGCTGCTTGCGGGTGCATAGACTGTGGTTGACTATGTGTAAGGGAGGGACATCAAAACATTTCAATTATGTTAAGTTAAAAATTGTTGTGAAATCCATTTCCATAGCGGTGCTTAGTTGCTGAAACTGTGAATTTTGTTTTCACTCATCATTTGTTTTGTGTTGTTGCAGGAAGCTGCAGATAAATTGGTGTCAAATGTGAAATATACTGTATGTGTTCCTCATTTTTCCCCCCACACAGTTGAAAATGGAAATTCATCGAATATTTACAAAGAATGAGATTGCACTGTACATTGAGTATGCACAACATGTATCATACACTATGTATTATAGATTCTGCTTGCATAAACACAAATACATGCTTTTATGTCTCAGCTAATCACCATACAGGTTTTACATTGCAAGGAGGAAGGGGTTTGTTACTGAGGGAAATGGAAAGGAACCACATTGGAGAATGAGGTTTGAGGTAATTTGAAAACAGGGTGTACTGTATGAAGAAAGGGAGGCAGAAAACTGCAAAGTGTGGAGATAAGATGTAGACTGATAAAAGCAGGAATAGCAGAAGACGAATCTGAGAGCAGAGGCCACAAAGAGAAATGTGACAAAAGCAGCAAATTAGGTAGGGAGGAGACCAGAAAGACAAAAGTAAAGCATAGAGAAGATGCAACATTTAGTCAGCTTACAGGAAATGTAACTGCAAGCACAATAACACAGGGGAGTGAACACCAAAGCCAGGTATTGCACAGTGTAGACAAAGAACTAGATTTTGTTCAGTGAATTCAGTTGTATGAATCAAAGCCCTTAATGTATGTATATTGAAATCCCAAAAGTAATCGAGGTAAGACAAAGTAGCATAAAGCATAGGGCGCCGACAAAGCATTTTGCTACAAGTGAACATGTGAACACAAAGCCTCTTATTGTTAAAATATTACTCCAGTTCGAACTGAATCAATATGTACAGTACCTCACCACATTAATCAGCAGAAGGAAAATCACAACACCCACAAACACAGGCTTATATGGAACAGAAAAAACATTAGCTTATAAACATCCCACAATGCAAATGAAAATTTTATTTAGTTACTCCTTAGTGTTTTTTGCTTCAGTACATTACAGTGTTAGGCACCAAAACACCAAAGCAGTCCTTCTATATAAACAACTTATTTCTACTTCTTAAGCATCGGCTCTTAATTCTATGTTGTGTTGCCTCTTTTTATTGGCTCACTATTGTACAGTTTGACTTTTTTAAATTTAATCTGATCCTAATTTTCCTTAATCGTATTTCTTGTAACCGGACAAGGGAATCATATTTGTTTTTACTCTTTTGAGATTTTGAAAAGCTCAGACAAAGAATAAGCTTAATACATCTACGACATCTACTTAATACATCTACGAGTATGAGGATTACTCATTTGGACAACTACCTTGAACTAAATGTATAAAAGGAGTGGAATATCCCTTCCTAATTCCTGTACCAACACAAATAACAGAATCTAGTGGCCAGCAAACACTGTGATAATATCTGACGCAGTAAATTTCTGTGAGAGCAGTAAAACAGCCACCAGAGTTTGGAAGTCTCTCAGCTTAGAGAGACACTGTCAAATACAGAACCACAGTCTAATGAAGTGCATGTTATCACAGGCTGTAAACTCTTGGCTCTGTGACATAATCCCCTGCCTCTCAGCAGAGACCAAACCATTAAAGAGTCATTCTGCACAAATAGCTTTTATGACCTTGAGCAACCGTGACATTTTGTGTATTTCAGACTTTTACCTTTCCGGAGGATGAGCAGAAGCTTCCCCCTCTGTAACTCCAGTGTGAGGCTGTGCTTGTTCCTCCCCTCTGCGTGAAACAGTGTTCCGGAGTTGCTCAGGGTTTTGAATTTCAGAGAGATGCTCTCTCTGGACAACTGCCTCAGCCTGGGGCTCAACCTGTAGAAAAGGCTGCTGTGGCCGTCGAAGCTGACCACGTCAGAGTCTGAGAAATAACACAACCACATGTTACTAACATGTTCAAACTGTTATGATCAGGATGATGCTGTGATGTCCAGCTTGTAAAACTTTCAAAAGAATATTCCATAACTATTGTTATTTAGAAACATCACTGTTTAAATAATGCAAATCTCACAAAGGATGACAAAGGCTGTAAAGTTTAAAATTTGAGTAATACTGTACTATACTACTTTTTTTCTTTTTGAATTTCTCTCAACATTATGGTTACATTTGGACAGTTTTGATCAAAAGATTTTTTTTAAAAACTTTCTCTTTAGACATTTCAGTTGTTTTGATGTTGCATTTTCATTTGTTACTTTTACATGGATTTCTTCTCTTGTTTTAGCCATTGCTTTAACTCCTATTTTGAATTTACTTTCACTTTACTTTTTTGCGTATTCAGTTGCCTTCCATTCATTTAGATTAAAGTTTATAAGATTACTTTTTCAAAGCCAGTTCAGACTTTGGATCTTCCGTTTATCATACCCTAACTCTTTCAATATGGTCAGTTCAGAAGTTCTAAATAGATTACAGAAGTAAATTCAAATTCTGATTTCTCCATGTCCTTGTAAACTTATTTTCTCGCTCTTTATGCTGTTTCTCAAATGCATCTATTTAAATCTCTCTCCTAAAACCCTGTCCTCCCGAAGGAACTGACAGTATTTTGTTTAAAGACAACTCAAATCCAACACTTGAGCTGATTTCATTATAATTAATTTCTGTCCACCTTCGGTTTATATTAGTGCCAAAAACTTTGGTATTATGGATATTTGAAAAGACTTTCTTCATATGGTTATGTTTATCATGGATTGCACCTTATTTTTTTAGCTTTTGAAATATTATTAATGTTTCATAAATAATTCAGTAAAAACTATATCATTATTGGATGAACTCTCAAGGTGCAATGAATCATGTATTGCATGCATTCCTTCATGTCTTCACCTTGATTTGTCCAGATCATCATATACTGTTAATTCTGGTCATTATGAAATTTGCAGTTTGGATTTTGCTTAGACACATGAATCAAACGCAGGTTTTTCCCCACAAGAAAATAAGCTGAGGGAGTGATTAGAAATAAAGGAGAAACAGATGGTCAACAGAGGCTGGTCTTCACGCTGGTGTCTCAGTATGAGAAGCAAATTACAAACATTGTAGCATCCTTCACGTCACCATTGACCATCTAAGTACCGAGCGTTCCTGTGCGGATACTGGAAATCTGCCATCTCGTATCACTACTGAAGCGTCAAATTAGAAATGTCTTCTGGAGCATTCAGCGCTTATGAAACTTTGAGACACTGGAAACCACACAAACCCAAGATTTTAATTATTCAAAAAGTCAAAGCTGAGAACTTTTTACTCTTCACCTTATGGATGAAATGAGGAAATGTTGCCAGCATCCTCAGAGTCTAATTAAATCCCATTTCTCTGAAGAGAACGCAACTGTTAAATCAAGCTGTGCCACAGAGAGGCATACATCTTTGTTCCAAGCACACAGCCTTCCAAAGATAATTGATTCTTGCACAAGAGTTTGGGTTTAAATATGAGGTCTTTTCAAACTCTTCCAGCTTTACTGCAGTATAATTTTCTGAGTTGGATTGATTTAGGTTTTTTATTTTGGCTTTATCATGCATTTGCATGACAAGTCGGGAAATGCTGTCTGGAGGCAGAGAAGAACTGATTAACTTTTCACACTGAGTTGACTTCTCGCTGACATCTCACTTCTTTGTTTTGTGTGATGAAAGCTTCTCTTCCAAGCAATAGACACAGGAAGAGGCAAACTTTCTTTAATTGTCAAGGACACAGCTGCTGTGTCCTCTGCTGCCTTGTCTGCCCTCGCTTTTTTTGTCCTTGTATTGCCATGGCTGATTTTCTGCACATTCCTCACCTGCCCAGCAGGTTCCAGTTGAGCTCCAACATCTTTCAAATGTGACTAATTCAACCCCAAATGACTGCCCCCTCTCCACCTTATACATATACTGTGATTCTATCAGTGATGGAAAGACATACTGGAATATTGGTTAATTGCAACTTCACTGTGTGAATTTTGTTTTTACTCTGGAGGGATTTTGACTTTAAAAGTGTAGGGTTAAGATTGTTAATATAAACAAATGAGTTCACACATTGCTGATGAAGGCCAGCGGCTCTACAGCACTCTCTCTGTGTTTCTCTGTGTTTTGTTTTCAAGTCACCTATTGACATTCCTACACTGCACATGGGAAGGGATTCATTTTATGTCAAGAAAAATGGAGGTAACAGCACCACTGCACTAGTAAAGTGTACTGTACACAACTACCAATACAGAATGGGACATGAATGAAACTACAGCTGCCATGAAAAGTTTCAGAAGTGAATTCTACTCCTCAAAAAACCCTGCTTCTTTAGCAAGTAAAGAGAATAACTGCTGCTTGGCTCCACCAAGCCCCCATGCTGTTCCTTAACCAGTCCTGAAATTATTGCCTAACAGAGCCTATTTTCAGGTGAAGGGTGCAGCATACAAATAATGAACCATACATTTTGTCCACAAAAATCAAACAGAGAGAGCAGTAACATCATTAAAATCACCAAACGTTATGTTGTGCACCTTGCAATGTAGCAAAGTCAAATATTTCTGTTGAAAAATACAGATGTAATTATTTAGTGTGGAAAAACACATCAGACTACAGGAAACAACAGTGAATTTAACTTTCACTTTACCCCTTAAAGGTGCGGCTGCCTAACAACACTAATGCTTTAGGTCACTTTCAGAGCAATGTGTGGCTGACTTCATCAGCACTGGCAATGTAATGTACACTCTGGCACCAGCAGTGGAGTGAAGAGTCCTGTCCAAGAGCTCTGTTTGGATGGTGGATTGTTAAAGCCTAAGTGCATTAATGTGATATTGATTTGCTAGTGCCCGTGCTGAGATATTTGCATAAGGTGATTTGATTGGCTGGTGCTCATGGTGCCGCTTGAATAGGTGAACATTTATCAAAGTCTGTCCCAACATTGGCAAATTGGCAATGCATCCAAGGTGCAGTTCAGCGATGTGTGACCCTGCCCCATTTAAAGTAAGTGAGCTGCTGAAGACTGCACTGCAAGCCATGATTTCCATTTATCATGAAATGTACATTCCCCAAGTCGGTAAAAAACAAAACAAGTGGTTGAGGTGGTGTTGTTGTTGAATAAAAATAAAGTGTAAGGAAATAAAAAGCCAGAACTAACTGTAAGGACATCCATATGTCTCCAGCCTGAGTCCAATGCGGCCATTTTGATTCCAGTCCAGTGGGATGAGGCGGACGTAGCGAGCGATGACTTGATGCTGGAGCTTGTGCTGGACCACACTGTCTGCATTTGTGTTTCCTGGAAAGGCCTTAAAAACATGGAGAGCAGAAGGTTACTTGGTTTTGTACCTATCAATCAAAGCATCTGTTCACTCTTGGACTGTGAGAAATCCTACAAAGAGAAATGTGAAGCCTCTCCTTCCGGATCTTTATTGTTTTACTACTAAACAAGTGAACTTGTTCTTTTCTCAGATCAATGAACCTGAACTGCAATCCCCAAGGCTTCAGTGAAAAGTGATATCTTTGATTTTCCTCTTAATGAAGGGAATATTGTGGAGATAGGGCCACATTCCCGGTGAATGGCTTCTCAGTCGGGTAGAAAATTAGATTTGTGATGCAGTAGGTGTAGTTTTATATATACTGTATTAGACATTTTGGTAAACAATTGGTCTATGGAGATACAAAGTCCTCCTCTGAGATAACAAAGTCGCTTGTTTTTTTTTTGTTTTGTTTTTTTTTTTAAATCTATATATGTTTCCACTTGGTCATAGCTTTTTGTCCAAAATTCATAGCCGAAACAAACTTCAGTGCCTGTATTGGAAAATTAGCTTCATCAATGACAGTTAAGATGTACAGCCAATGAAGTGCGGAGAAGTGGAGAAACAGTTAAAAATGTATTTCCACTGACCAGTCAACACACAGACCTTGTTACATAAATGAAGTCTTGTGTTAGTTCATGTGGGACTCATAGCCACCTGACCGCAATCTTTTAGTAATAGTCCAACTCTCACTCCACTGACGCGGGCAAAATTTGGCCGCCACCAGCCAAGTCTCAGAAGCTTGAAATGAAATGGATCATGACCCTGAAAGTGAAAATAAAAGATGAGAGGAAGAAAGTACCGCAAATTGAGATTGTATGTCTGAGAGTATGTCTGCGTTTTTTCATCCCCGTGTGATGCTGTGACACTTCCTCTGAAGTGTTGACTCATTTAAGTCAAGTGTCATCATCTGAACCATGTAAATTCGATGTTTCACTTATCTGACAGGGCTTGAGCAGCTGAGTCTGTCAGCAATCAGAATCCTAACCTCCACACATGACTTTTTTCCGACCGAGGGAGCTGAGGAGTAATGCACCTCATGTAGCTCAGGCTTTTGAAAATGAGACGTGACACGAGAAATTAAATCCATAAAAGCGACACTTAAATTACAACAAAAGAGAAGGGGGGGGGTCGGGGGGGCTCAGATGAAGACAGAAAGTGCAGTCTAAACTAAAATAAAACAGCCATGACTTCCGAAAGGCCATGACACAAACGTTCTGTTATTGTTTAAATTTTGTGAACTTTCAGCATTGATGAATGGCAATTTGTCCTCAGTGCTGACCTTTGAGAGAATGTAGGGGCAAAGACTGAAAAGCTCCCATCATTTATAAGTGATTGTTGCAACTATCACTTTTATTGACCTTATCTCCCCGCCAAAAAGAATTGTTTTGCAGATGAAGGTGGCAGAGAGGCAGAGAGAGAGAGAGAGAATTCACATGATGTGACACCAAAGCTTAAATTTAACACTGTATTACTACACATGTTCACACTCTTGCTCAGTGGTTGTTTGCCTCTGCTGACCAATGTAGTTCCGTCTACACAATCTTCTTTCCAGCCTTGTAAAACATGCACTTGATTTAAAAGGAATTAAATATTCACAGCCAAAACTACTGTACGTTGAGAGTTTCGACCAGCAAAACCTTAACTGGTAATCAGTAAATAAATGTGAATTATTCTGGCAAATTTGAAACATTTTTAAGATGATGAGGTCTCAGTTACCTTGACTTTTTTAACCACTGAATTTTGATTGCATGTTTGGGCTAGATACTTAAAATTCATATCCAGGTGTTGTTCAAATGCCATGTTGATTGAAAAAAATATATATATAAATAAATAAATAAAAAAATCACCATGACCTTTACCTATGACTGTTGACCACTAAAGTCTAATCAGTTCATTTTGAAATCTAAGTGAATGTTTGTGCCAAAGTAAAAAGATGCAGAGACATAAACTCAGGAAAAACAAAATGCTTTCTTGAAACACTTTTGAAACAGCCCATGGAGCTAAATTTATAAAGGTAAATGTATATCATGATCTAAAATCTTCACACCTACATTTCCTATCTTCCTAGAGCCCACATTTGCATTTCAGGATGCCACTCAGCAGAATCTGTGCCTGCGCTACAGGGAATCCTGTGTTTTGCTTCCAATCCTTTTACCTTCATTAACACTTAAGATATTCCCTGGTTAGAAGAGTATATATTCCCAGCACCATCTGCCCATTCACATCCTTTGGAGTAGATGTGAAAAAAAAAGAGGCACAGAAGATGAGAAAGGAGGAGAAAACTGGCCAACGAGAAAGCATTACTCAGCCTCGCTAACTCTGGCCTCGAAAGCTTAAAAGACAGAAAGGCCCACGAGAAATTATGACTGATGAAGCAGCTAAGCAGTCAACTGGGTTTCCCTAAACCATAATAAACTCGGCTGACTAATGTGTGGAGCTTCAGAGGGACGTTTGAGACATGCTGTGGATTTATCTCGATTGATGCTGGGTGTGAAATCAGCAAGCATTTAAGCGGCGAGAAGCCGTTTCTACTCTCTCTGAGGATGTTTTAGGCTGACATTAGATTTACCTTCACTGTGAGAGTCTCACCTTTCATTTGAAATGAAGCAGTTTCTCACAGCATTGTCTGTCTATAGCAGGTGGTATGACATGACTGCCTTCACCTGATGACAGAGGACCATTCAGGGGAAAAAAAAAAAAAGTAATAAATAAAATGTTTCAGATTTAATGCTTGACAAACAGCTTGAATTGTGTTTTTGTTTGTTTGTTTGTTTGTTTGTTTTTTTTGGTTTGGAAACGTGAAAGATTTCTAAGGATTCTGTTTGACCAGGACACTCATTCAAATTCATCTCATGCCAACATAACTGTTTTGATGATGTTAACTAATGACAAATAAAGATATGCAGAAAATTCATGTAAAGGTCAAGTGTGCAGGAATTTAAACAGAAATTTAATTGATTTATTTGGTGATTGTGTTAAGCTGTATTGTCCCCTGACATATCTGCACTGTTGTGTTTTAATTACCTTACAGTGAGCTCTTTAATTTACACATGGTGTGAGCCATCTTCCGTGACATTCACCATATTAAGAATATGACACAGTCTTCCGGTTGCAAATTTAACTGCCCTTTGAAGCCTTTAGATATGACTGGCACCACATGCAACCAAGCAAGTACTGGTGGAACAAGCGGTCAATACCATACCATTTGTGCTGTGCTTAATTGTCTAGTTTACTCTATGTGGGTACATCATTTTCCAAAACTGACATGTTATTTTGAATAAAACCTTACATTAGTGTTTGAGACCATTCACTACTCAACTGCAAATGGACTGGAAAATGTTTCCAGTCCATTTGTTGGTGTGCTCTTGTTTTGGTTGAAGAATAAAGGAAGGTGATCATCAGAGGTTATGCAAAGAGTGCCACAGGTATCCACAGCTTTAAAACCCATCCATCACTCATACAAATGGTGGCGAATGTTTGGCAAGAAAGCAATGCTACTCAAATGGAATGTGAAATGTTTACTCAGACATACAAGACTGATGTGGACCCTCACTTTAGTATAACCCTGAGCATGTTGGGGGTGAAGGTGGCTCAGTGGTAGAGCAAATCGTATTTCAACCCGGAGGTCAAGGGTCCAGCACATGCCGTTGTGCCTCTGGACAAAATAATTAACCCCAAGTTGTTCCTAATCGCTGTGCTGGCAGCATGTGAATGTGTATGAGAGACGTGTGTGTGACAGAAAAAGCACTGCGCATAGTTGTCCTGTATTAATGTGGGAGTGAATGACAAAACTGAAGTGTAAATCAGCTTTGAGGCGTCATAGAGACCATTCATGATAAGGTTTGGACAAGTCTAAGAGTGCACCATTAAAAGGGGGCACTCAGAGAGTATAATTGTTGTTTTTGTCATGTTACTGTATCTTAAGGAAAATGTAATAATGGAACTATTTTATTGTAATTCTTATTGTCTCTACGTGTGTCGTTTGTCCATTTCTTGCTAAATTGTAAGGATAGCATTTTCACCCTGTCACTCGGTGCTACAGATCACACTCTACTCGTCTTTAGGCTCTAATTTCACGGCACAGCGCAAGGTGGCGCAGCTCGTGCAGTGGTAATTTTGTCAGGCGCAACATCTTGCACAGCAAATTTGGCAATTTGACCGACCGAGGTGCGCCGAGATGGGTGTGGCGGTGGAAAAGGGGGAGGTGTCGACAGATTCAGTTTGGCGCACGGTGGGGCACTCATCAACAAAACCTCTCAGGCAGGTTTACAGAATGTCAGGCACATTTCAATGCAATTAATAATCATAACAACCACATTTTAATGTAACTATCTGAATCAGCACATACATTTATATCTATATCGACTGTCCTGTCACATCTGATGTCAGATCAAAGACGGTTTGGCACGTGTAATGGAATTTAATTAACGCAGCTGAAACTGTGATGCAAACTAACAACTTCACATCTCTCTCAGGCAACCACAAACAGCCTCGGCATCAGATAGGGAGTATCTATTTGGTTCTCATCTCAAAAAATTCAAAAGAAAAGAAAAAAGAGAGAGATGCTCAAATGTGAGTTCTGTTCAGTGTCTTAAGGATTTACCTGATTGCCTATATTCTTTTTTTTTCTTAATTTCTATGCTTAACGTGATCTACTAAGATACAAGAAGAAGATCATATTTGGGGATGACGGCGCAGGACAACATGGTGCCAATAAGGTGCCAAAAAAGTGGGATGGTACATATCAATCATTTTGGTAGTGTTATCAACATTTGGCAAAGGAAACACACATAGCCTTGTACTGTACCATGAACTGGGCTTAACATCGCAACTGACAGTAGTTTTCTACAGTGCACTCACCCCGATATTGTCCTCCTGTCGATACTGTTTCCAGTTGTGTCCAGTATCGCTAAACATCAACAGGTAGGCTGTTAGCCAATCAGAGCTGCCATAACGTCCTTGAGTGGCAACAGCAGTGATTTCTGTGCGCAGACCCAGGTCGACCTCCAACCACTGATACCTGTCTGAACTCAGGGGAGACCAACCTCCCGCACCTGGAGAGGGGGAGACAGGAAGAAGGATGAAAAGAATAAAGTGCAGATTTTCATTTATAGTCAAAAATGTCAGACAAATCTATACTGAGTCATTGTTTGTTTTTGTTTTTTTTTAATAAAATACGATATATGTTATCAACCATTAATTTTTAGAAGACAACTGTTAAAATGATTTAAAGGCTCTCAATGACTTTATCAAACTCTATCTCTTTGATAAAGCCTGTTCTGTTGATACCACAGACTATGAACTGCAGCCGAAGCCTTTATGGTGGACACCGCAAACCTTATGCATTATTAAAAGTTGCAACTTCATTGCTTCATATAATCTGAGTAAGAGGGCAGAGGCCCATAGAATGAAGATGCTTTAAATAATTAAAATACCACAAGGTGTGTGTGTGTTTGTGTGTGTGTGAAAGGGCTGAATAAGACCAAAGGGATATTACATTTCTTCTAGTCACTTCATAGCAAGGACCGGACTAAACTTGAGGAGATTGTAACTTATTTTAACTTTTGAAAAACCTTAAAACATAATTCTGATCAACATAAAAGACTATGGCAACAACTATTTCCATTTTATTGTCATCATATTTAACTTTAAATCAAGCTTAATGATATTGAAGGCACAAAATAAACGAGCCCTATAAATTAGAGCTCGTTTATTTTGTATAAATAAACAATGTGCTTATTCACCTACAGGTAAGTTGTTTTGTTTGATTGGCAAAGCAGAGAAAACTGAACAAGCAAATGGACTTAGTTCAGAAGACTTGTTTTCTCCTGAACTACTGCTTTGAATGCCTAGCACCAAGACTTTTTCCCATGGAGTATTTCTGCCCCATAATTCCCACAGCCACTATTTGTCTTCACAACCACCTACGCCTGATAGCATACCATTGGAATTCTTGGGCAAGGAAAAATACTCTTAGCTCACCAAAAGCAAAGATGGATGGAATGGTCATAACAAAGATAGAAGTATTATTATTAATACACAAATTAGTCACAGCATGTGAGAAATCACACTGATATCAGGGCTGCTGGGATGCATTTTTAATGTTAGACCACTGCTCACTTTGAAGACATATCTAATAAATAATTACACTGACAGACTGTGATCAATGTCACCGTATTTTTGCTGAGATTTTCCACTGGCAGCCATACATTAGAAATTCAAAATATTAGTTTGTATCAAAACCTTTTAAAAATGAACTTTTGAATCTGGGCTCTCTGCTAGTTGAGTCACTTGGAATCGGCTAAAGCAAGACACCTCAGGAGAGTCACTTCACACAGCCGGCAATTTTAATGAGATACTTTTTTTTCTTCCTCCTGGGGTAGATGTTAGATTAGTCAGCTTAGATTACCCATTAAATTACCCAGTTTACGACTTGTCTCTGTGTGTCCAGAGTAAAATGTCATGAAATACCCTGTGCGTGTGTTGAAAAGATGGACAGTCCTGGATTTCCACGATGAACCACCGTGCAAGCCACAAGCAATAGATACAGTAACTAATACAAAGTCATATTGGCCATTAGTAATGAACTGCTATTTTGACAAGCAGATGGGAAAAAGATAAAAGACAGATGATGAATTTAGCAGCACAGTTTTATCCATACAGTGCAAGAATAAGACAGCATTTGTATGCACACGTACAATAAAGACATTTAAGTACTCAGAAAGAGAGAGAGAGTAAAATTTTCCAGGGATTTAAATTATTAAGTATATCGTTAACTGGCTGTAAAACAATATGCAATTGCTGTACATGTAGTGCACAGAATTATTTGTTGAATTTTTCCTATTACATTTACTTTGCTACTAATTTAATATGGTGGAGTACATAACATTTCATTTATTTTTTACTGCTTACGCGCCATTACGTTATTCGTGAATTTGTTCTGACTGGACTAGTTTTTTGTGTATGATTCAGCCTCTCCTCAGACTTGCTATCAGTATTCATTGAACCACTCAGACAGAAACTGAAAAATCATACACATTCATGGGGGGGTTTCTCAAAGAATTTACTTAATTTAATTTGTGCATTTTTTAAATTCAGCTTAAGCTTTAAATGACTAATCAGTGATTTAACAAAGACATGCTTTTATAAATTGGAGTAAAATTTGCTCTCTCAACAAAGCCAATAATTTATCTAACATTCTTCCACAGCACAAAAAAGACAAGTGCAGTCTTGGGAAGAAGCAAAGATCTCTTGATTTTTCTCTTAAATGGAGCCGTGTGTTGAGTCTCGGCTCATTTTGTTTTTAAATTAACTCTCAATGAAGAGCCTCCTCAGAGAGTGACTTTAGAGGGTGAGGAGCATTAGCAACTGCTGGGGGAGGAATAAATTAGCAGGGGATTGAATTCTAGTAAGAACAGCTGGGTTTAGTAATTAAAACTGTTTCTTTTTCACATGAATGAAACATTTTGTTGTATTGTGGATTGTGTCTGAAGTGAGTGTTGCTCCTTCTTGAGCGATCTACTTCAGGTGTAGGCTCTAATTTAATGCAAATATCAGGCTGAGAATTAATGAGGTACTGTACCTTATAAAGTGTTGATTGTGAGCAAGATAATGTTGATGAGCCTCACAACCTGAACACTCACCAATATAAAAACAAACAGCAAAAGAAAGTTCAAAACTGTTTCAAATGAAGTAGTTGCTCTTATCTGTTTTATGTTTGCATGAATTCATGGTCAGTGGCCTCTGCCTATTCTTCTAGTCTTGTTGGCCTGTGAAAGTGCTTTGCCCTACTGTTTTGAAACATGGCATGTAGACTCTAGAAGCTGGGGATCAAACTGCAAACCGTAACTGCCCTTTTGATCCACAGCCACCCACTAACTTTGTCTATGAATTCATCAGTGAATCAATCTAATGCATATCCTTCCTGGGTCTTGGGGGTAAATAGCATCCATCCATCTATCCATCCATCCACTGCAAAGTCACACGGGGGTGGTGGCTAATCCCAGCTGACACTTAGTGAGAGCCAGACTATACTCTGTACATGAATTTGCAACACGATTCATTATTCTAAAGACAGGGTCACAGATAAAATGATGCTGGTAGAAAAAAAAAATCACATTTTTATTATTAGTTAGTTGGTGTTGGTGTCATCTGTAGTTTTGACTGCCTGCTCTTCTCTTTCCTGTTCTTTTCTCTTGCTGATGGGTCACAGCCAAGTCTGTGATGACCCACATTCTCACTCGTACCTTTCCATCTTTGCTCTCTGGAGATGAAAATATGCTCCTCGATTCCTCTAATCTTCACCCTCCCTCCTATGTTCGTTTAGTGTTTGTCTGTTTCTTGAGTTGTGCACGGGCCATTGGCATGTACTGTATGTGCATTAGCGTTCTTCTTCTTCTCCTTCCTTTTCATCTTCCTTCTCATTGCGTCATTATGGTTGGATAATGTTGCATAACAGCCTTCTCCTACATTTTATTTCCACTCACCTTTGTTTTCATTGGTGTTTTATGGCAGACTTGGCATCCATAAGGTTGCACTTCTGCCGTCTCTTTCTTTTGCTACCTCTTTTCCTTTTGAATTCCTTCAGCTCTCCGCTCCTTCTTCCTCTGCTGCCTCTGAGAACCTTTACTGAACTGTAACGAACTTTTGTTTTCTCTGTGTGCCCGACAGCATATCAACAAAACCAGAATCACATACTAAGCGCCTTTCCCTTCATCTTCAGTTTCTCCAAAGAACAAAAAAGTAAAAAATTTTTCCCTTTGCATGTATCTTATCTTTCTTTACAAGCATCAAATTCTTCTTTACACATATCAAAGTCAGATCGGTGAACAGTGGGCTGACTGAGGTGAGGGAACACAGCAGGTGTTTCCACTCACAGCTTTTACCAAACATGCTAAGAAAACAGAGACTGGTGGGCTGAGCCTCCCGCAGTGTCCCAGGTGATAATCAGTCACATCCTCAGTAGTGTCTTCGCTCAGTTTCTCAGCTAAGGTGTGACTATAAACCAGTCAACTCTTTATTCAACAATGCAGCAAAAAAATTGGGCTTTTTTTGTACCTTCTTGTTTCATCATACTTTTTATTTTAATATGGTCACTCTTCTGTGACAAAACATAACTGTTTACATTGGGGTGATGTTCTAATAAATAAATGCACCCGAAACAGAATAAAAGAAGGGAAAGGCTGCTCTTCTCTCTTTCTGCCTTGTCTGCCTCTGTTTGTCAGTTCACTTATTCCCGTAGGAAGTATCTGTCAGTTGGTCTGAATCCGAGTGAGACTCTTTTTTTGACATAGTATGCCACATGCCCTGCATGGAAGCAAATCATGAGGTGAGTCTATCAACCTAGGAACAGAGGGAGTTCTCGTTTTGCAGCTTTCCTTTCTTGGCACTACTGATGAAAATATGTAGATAAAAAGAAAAAAATGAGCAAAAGAAGAACAGAAGTAAAGCTGGGGGGGGGGGGGGGGGGGTTACGAAAAAGAGATGGGGAATGGCTGAATTATCACTGACCTAGGTGACGTGTAAAAAGGCCTGAGAGATAGTTTCTTATGGACACTAACATCCAGTCCATCAAACATAACATTATCGTTATTATTCTTGATCTAAATTAGATTAGAATGTTTCTATAAAGACTCAGCCCAAAACAATTGAACAGGTAAACTGCCATTGCGCCCCAAGCCAGTTCTTTATCAATCCTGTAACTGATGATGACAGTATAGTTGTTCTTACTCACCTTCTCTTCGGTTCAGCTTAGCAAAGCCTGGCCCATGGCTGCCAGACAACTGTGAGGAGCTCCTGAAAGATGACGGCAGTAGATTTGACACCAGGGGACTGTGACACACCTCTGTCAATAACAGAAGGGGGAGAAACAATAAAGTCTGATACAACTGTCAGTAAAGAAAGATATCATTGCAAACTATACTCTGCACAGCCAGCTGTGACTCAAGAGTCAAGCTTTCATTTCAGTTTCAGTTTCTTTAAAAATGAATGGTGGAATGGATCAGTGATGAGGTCTTACATACATCATCCACTGATTTGAAACTATTGTAAGCCAACCAAACAGGATTCTTCGGTTAAAACAAATGTGTGTTACATTTTAAACCAGTACCTGTGTAGCAGTACTTAGATAGTGTCCTGCATAGAGTGATCTATGAATAAAAATACAATATAAATAACAAGAGCTCACAAAACAATTTCAAGTGAATTCTACTGCTAAACGTGTGTGGTCATTCTGCAGTTTGATGGAATAAATGCTTATTGTCCCTGTCTGCCCTTCCACTGTTGCTGTATACACAAACACCCCTTCAGTCAAGTCTGATAGTATTGCTTGACAGAGACCCTTTTTTTTAAACAAAGACAGCATAAAACTATTGTCTGAATTGACTAAACAGAGGCAGAAGAATATTATCAAAACAAATTTACACACCTGCAAAAAACAACAACATTTACACACCTGCTTTAAAACTAAAAATAAATAAATAAATAAATAAATAAATAAATAAATAATAGATATCAACCAAACAGAACAGAATCGAGTTTGGACTCTTGGGGATCTCCTGCTGTCTTTATGTGTTCATTTTTATTTAAACATAGTAAATAAACAGTAAATACTTCTAAGGCAACAAGTTATTTTCTATAATAGATAACTTGCTCTTCAGCTGTTTGTATGTTAATGTTTTAAATATTTTTGTGCATGTGTCATTTTCCCGTTTGACAATATCTGCGGTTTGTCAAGTGGACAAACTGACTAGCTGGCGATAGTGGGACTCGTCTGTGTGAAACCCATGGGTATGTAACTTGAAGACCAGCAGCAACTGCTTTGACTGCTGTGAGTGCTGCCATGTGTTATGTCTACCAGTAATACACATATTGACCATTGACCATGAATACAACATACTGTACAAACAAAAGATTCACTTGTGGCATGTGACAGCGTTTGTGTTTAAACCATCACTGTAATCGATTAAATTTTAACTTTGTGTCAGTGACCAATACTTATCTTCCGCTCATATATCAGTCTTCACTGAAGTGTGTACATTTATATATGATTAAAAAGATTATACTAAATCTTCTTTTTAATACACCACACCGAAAAAAAAGGGTTGACCCACTGGCATCCACAGCTGAATCTCCCCTTGAACAGTGGATGTTTTGCTGAGAGCCAAACAAGAGATAAGATATCAATTGGCAAATTTAAATTAATGAGATTTTGAGCTTTGTTTATTTGAAACTTAATCAGACTTGGCTTTAAGTGCTTTGATATTGGATTTCTGCCCAATATATTAGTGCTGACTTTAGTCTCTTTCATGATACATTGATTTCATCTTGTTTTTCTTCAATGTTGCGAATTCTGTGAATAGTGCTACATTCCTTATTAATCAGTTCATGTAATGATACAGACTCACTCGTGTGAGTCAAAACATAAAATTGATCTATTTATTCATAAATGGTCTATGTGGAGACAGAGTAGGAGACAGCTGGACTCAAGACTGCGAACCAGTAAAGCATGTTGGCCAGGGGTCGAACTGCCAGGACAGAGGTTGGCTTTGATGCCAAATTAATTTCAGAGACAGAGGTCAGCTGAGGCACTGACTGAGATTGAAAAGCAGATATTGGCCATGATGCATTCTGGAAAAGAGGGGCGTTCACTGGCCAGAGCACCAACTGAGATGCAGAAGCTCAGATCAGTTTTGGCACTGACTGAGGTGCAGGAACATACATTGACCAGCACATCTCCACCAACTGGGGTTCAGGAACAGACATATGCTGTGACACTGACTGGAGAAGGAGGACAAACTGCGAGGGTCAAACTGCGAATCCAGTGGTGGCAGGAGATCAGAGTCAGATTGGTGATGTCATGACCAGTTGCCACTTTGAAAATTGCAGGACCCAAATGCAGGCCCACGAATGTGCAGTGAAGAACAATTTTAATGTCCATACTTACAGGTGTTCATGACAATTGCGAAGTGGAAACTGGAAACTGGAAAGTGAACCAGAGAGAGAAAAACACTAGAGAATCCAACAAAGACTAGCAGTGACTAAAGACAATATAGGGAGGGCAGAGATAATTCAGCACAGGTGAAACACATTAGGGCAGAGCAGGCAGTCACAACAGAGGGAAAGCAGATTATAGTAGGAGGCAGTTTAAAAATTAGATGAAATTTGGTAGAACTTGAAAAAATAAAACAGAAATAATCAAGAGAAAACCAGAAGTCAGAACTGAGTAATAATCTATAGATTTTCAGAACCATGGGTAAAACAGTAATAGATTAACAGTGATTTTTTTTTTTTAATGGTGCTGATGCAATCACAAAGGAAAACCTCAATTATGCTTTTGACCCAGAAATTATTTAACAGATTATTTGACTGGCTGGCACTCATGGAGCTGGCTGTGGAAAACCACATTTAAAAACCAATTTAAAGAGGAGGTAGGGAATAAAGTAAATGCTGAGGACTGTCAAAATAAACAAACAAAAGAAAAAAAAAAAAAACTCACATGAGTATGAGTCACTGACTGAAAACAGCAGCTCATAAAATATCCTGACACATCAGCAGGACATAAAGGAAGGATGAGCTGGACTCCCTGTTGTCCAACGGTGGTTGTCATAAATACAGTAAAGTTTAGCAAATGTAAAAATACTCTATATATTATTTTCTTTACCCTAGTCTTTGATGGGCTCTTTAATGAGTCTCAATGCAAATTTCACGGATTTTGGTGACCTTGTTTAATTCATATAAATAAGTGCTGTACATGTAGCTGTGCTTTTCTGTCACACAGGTTTATGGTAAATGCAGCTTGACGTTAGTAAACCAAATTCATTTTACTTGCAGGAAAATCAAGGTTAAAATAAATAAATAAATAAATAAAACATGTGTTTTTATCCAGCACCATGAGCTTAACCTATTTCCACCTACCTTAAATAGGTGGTACTTTATTAATTATTTATGTCCTGGAATAGCAGTATCTCAAAAGAATTAATGATTAAATCAAGCTGATACTGAGCACAATATTTACACCAAGGCTGCAGTGCAAGACTTTTGTTCGTGATTTTTGTTGTTATTATTCTGTCACTGTTTCACCTTCGTGAACAGAAAGGGATTCAATATTATTTATTTGCTGAGTCCATCTGAAAACAGGCTCTGTCCAGCAAAACTATCAGACCTGAATGAGGGAGCATTAGTGAGTAAGTGTTTACCTTTTGAGCAGAAGAATTCACTTCTGAAAAGTTTGTACTCTTCTTTGTATTGTCAATCATACCCTGACCTGTTTGAAATGGGCAACACAAGACGTAAACCTGTCTATACTGAGAATAAATACATAGAGACTGATATTGGCTTAATCAGCATTGAAACTCAGTATACCATTAAATTTTATATAGAGAGATTGGGAGAAACAGAGAGCATAAATAGTGCATGTACTGTACATTTGCATTTGTGGTGTTTAGATATCATTCAGTTTGACATTTAGAGGGAACAGCTTGACTCCCTCGCTCAGAGCTAGGTGACCAGAGAATTTCCATAAACTGCATGCACAAATGATAGCAATAAAAACATGAGGATCTGTAATTAACATCAAGGAAGCTGTAGAAGCACTGCCATGGGTGGAAAAACAATAATTAAGTTGTGAACATTGCCTCCCACTCCTCAAGGTCTTTGTAATCCCATGGCAATATATGCAGTACATCCTGTATTATGTTGTGTTATGCTAAATGTAATTCTTTACATTGTATCAGAGCACACCGCGAGGATATTGCTCACTCTTTTAGTTGGAGAGGTGCTAATTATTGTCCTGGTAAGAGAAATTGCTTTGTTTGAGGGATTTAGATATTATTATTATTTATCATATTATTTACATTTGATTTGGTAGTTCAGAGCTGGAAATAATTAATATTTTGAAGTTATACTGGTTTGGCATGTCTATGCCCTTCCCACTGATCACATAATCCCACTCACACTTTTCTCTGCAATGGGAATGGATACAATCAGGAAATTATTTTGCAGTAGAGACAGTGATTTATCTACTTATTGTTTATAATTTTAACAGCTACGCTGATGTAAAAAAAGATTTAATTGGCCAAACCGAATTGGACCAGTAGAAGTTTATAATATTCGGATACAAAAAAGTGGTATTGAGCCAGTCCTGCCATTTAGGAAACAAAATCTGATTCAAAAATTACATTATCTGACAAAAGTGCACATGGTAATTAAGTGTAATTTTACCAATAAGCTGAAAGATGATCAGACATGATGAGGATTGTGCTTCTATGACCCAGACAAAATTGTGTCCTGTAGGTATGAGCTACCGACTGGATTTCAGCTTTGAGGAGAAACTTGTCGTCTCCTCCCCTGGTGGTAAAGCCTGACCCCATGGTATGTTGGAGAAATTTAATACCGCATGTCTCTGTGTGACATGCAGGAAATTGTAAGCAACAGGGAAAGTAGAAGCCCTTCCTGTTGGATCTGCTTCTGTGTTCACTGATGCATGTCCCACTCAAAGTCTGCGCACTTCCTCACCCCATACAAATTAGGACAAGGACATTCAAAAAACATCAGTAGCACGTTGAGAAGCACAAGCAGTGTATGGATTCGGCTCAACCACCATAGATTCAAAATGAAGTTTCAGCATGACATGGGCACCCTATACACTGGACAATTTACACAATTTACAGCCACATCGGAATCTCCTTTTCAAGCTGAAATCATCATATAGTGTGCAAATGTACTTATAAATTAATTTAGAGCTAACTCCAGTGCAGCTAAGAAAATGTGCACTGCCCTTGTTACGTAAACAACAATCCCAAAAATCAATAAAATGCTACCATTTCCAAATGGGTAATGAAATTCTGTTTAGTCAGGGTTTGCCAGGTCTAACTTTCATCCTTTTCTGCACAGGCAGTAAACTGAAACCCCCCATGGCTGCAGAGCTGGAAAGGTTAAAGAATCTGGCTGATGAAGAGAAACTTTAATCACCCACCTGGCAGGAAAAACACAATCAACATTGTGCCCTTGAACAACTCACTGTCTCACAACTTTTTCTGATGTTGCACGAAATTGACATAATGACTGAGGAACAGTAAGAATTTACTGAATAAATATTCATTATATTAAAGACATTAAAACAATTGGATTGTTTGTTGAGGTGACTTCAACACAGCCGGTAGCACCTTGTTTATGATATGAACTACAGTGTATCTTATTCCCTGTTTCGGCAGTTGACTTATTCTTTATTTGCCCACTTCTTACTTTTTTAATAACAAAGAAAAGGTTTAAGGTTTTCTCATTAAGTCTAATTACAGAATAAAACAGTTTCCAACCCTCAGGAATAAAGAGTAATTTAAAAACTGAGCTCACGGGTTCAGCAAAAGGTGCACGGAAAATAATCTCAAACACTCTGTACCAGTAAAAGAATATTGTGAAAATCGGGCTGCACATTTTATCCACACTGTCATCATCTGGTCTGTAGAGTCCAGATTTCTTGTCTAAAACCTAAAACAAATGTATGCAAAAACATACAGGGTGTGTGTGTGTGTGTGTGTGTGTGTGTGTGTGTGTGTGTGTGTGTGTGTGTGTGTATGCGGGTAAATGGCATGTGACCTGTGACCAGGTCCAGTAAGTTGATTATGGTTTCATTTTAAAGAATCCACCACATAATAAAACATAAAAACATTAAAACATAATGCTGTGTTGAGAAGTTTGGCGCTGGTGATTGTCTGTTAATTTAAAAAACTGCATTTCGGATAGATCAATGTGGATCAGCACTACTGAAGTTGGCAGGGTTCAGTATCACAAAGAAACACTTTTAGGAGTGCACTGCTGTGGGGAGGGGGGCTGAAGGACAACCCATAACCCACTGTCTCACTTATTTAGACATAAAGAGTGGCTTCTCCATGAGAAAAAAATGAATTCAACCTTCCTGTGTGATGATATTTCTTATAAATCATTTCAGTTCTCAACACATCTGCCTCATATCTTAATTATATGTAATGTCATTTTATGGCTGTTTGTGTCTAGCTCGGTGTAAGTACATGCAAATGTGCAAAATGCAAAGCTTTGCTCATGCATATTTCACAACATTTGCCTGCGCCGAGCAACAACAAATTTACTGAGACGTGACGACGCTGTGGCTGTCTTATTTTTTTTCCTGATTTTGTTTGAGTCTATGACTGTATGTCTCAACTCTGACGATGTGTGAATGAGATTATGGGTATCTTCACTGTTGAAATGGTTTTCAAACATACTTTTCTTGAAATTGCACTGTTGTATACTTAGCCTTGACAGTTGGTTCTTTGACCACTCTCTGATGTTTGCTGAGTGCATGATGAGTGCATAACACAGGGAGAGATGATCATTTCAGCAAAATGTATATGACACAATCTATTAACCACCACTGACAGCATCCATCCATCCATCCATCCATCCATGGTTATACATCCTAAGTTAGATATTGCAACAGGCTGACAGATAGCAGCAGATATTACATGTATCCATCCAGGGAGGTTCTGAATCAGCTTATGCAGTCTTCCCCACAGTACAGTAAATGGCTCAACTGGCTCCTTTTCACATGAAGGAGCAGCATCTTGGCTCCAAACTCCCTCAGGATGACCAAACACCTTAGCCTCACTTCTGAGAGTTAATTACTGGAAATCCAAATGAACCAATGTGATCAATATATTCACAATGTGGGATCGGGTGAGAGAGTTCTCAGCTGTGATCTGTGGATATGTAGTGTCAAAATGTAGTGAAAGGTTTCATAAACACCATGGCACTATAGGAAATGATAGGTGTTCTCCTTCTCTTCCACCTCATTACCTGAGTCATTGCATTCTTCCTCAGACCCCTCATGTCTGTTAGTTTTTTTGGTCATCAGTTGACCTTTTTCAGAAGCTGTTCAATGTCAGCTACAGTCTTTAATACAGACGAATTTTCTACTGCACTCACATTTGCCAGGACATTGCTCTGGATCTAATTGTCCCTTGTAACAGCTTGGATAGAGAGTGTAAAAAGCTAAGAAATGTAGATGTAGCTCAAGTGTGTAGATGCTTTTGTTGTATTATGCCCAGTACGCCTCGGAGGTAAAATCCTGTGACCAGAGATTTTCATAATAGTTGTATGTTGAATTTGTATGCTCCATGCTTTGCCTTTGATATTCTAAAAATACAGTATATATCAACTGCAGCAACAGCCAGTTGAGCTCCATTAAGTAACATATTACACCCAAGACAGTGGCAGTAAATAACAAGTCATTAAGAGTTGGTGTTGGAAAAATATAAACAACACTGTGCTGAGAGGGAACATGTAATCAAAAATAGCAAAGGGTTTGTTTAAAAGGGGTTTTGGGAGAAAGGTCATTTGTTGTCTCCTTCAGCTTGATTGTTATGTTGTCAAACTTCTCTCAATCTTCTCCCAAAATCAATTAGATCATGACAATCATCAGCAAGGATAATCAGAATCATTTATTCATTACATCCTTAGTCTGATTCCTCTTCTTCCTATTTATCATCACTGTCCTCCCCTTAATTGTCATTACTATCATTGCCGTCATCTTGGCCACCATCATTAACATCATCATCATCAGCAGCAGCAGCAGTGGAAGGACTGTTCATTCTACTTCCTATTCTCAGTCTTCAGCACCATTCTTGTTTATTTATTATTCTGTCCATGATGACTTTCCATCTACTCATACTGTACATCATCATCCTTTTCTTCGCCACCCCACCATCACATTTTGATCTTCCTCTTCTGCCTAATCATCTCAATCACACTCCATTGGGACAAGAACGACTTCATCTTAGTGTCACTTCTGACACCCGTAGTACATGTTTTCTTTGTTAGGTGATTTGTGTTTTCAAGGCTCAAGAATAGCACTGTTGCTTTTATTTAGTCCAAAGTGGGGACCACAATGAGTGTCAAGAGACCTGACTTCAGCAGAGACTGATTTTTAGAATAATACAAGTTATTTAGGGTAATGACAGGCCCATGTGATGAATAGTGTGTGTTTAGTGAGCCAAAGCTTCAGTGGGGCCGGCCCTGAGCAAAAACCAATGCATCACAAACTCAGATGGATGGACTGCAGGCCTCTGTCAGTTTTATCACTTAGCTACTTGTCCCTAGGTAAATAAATCTAAACTCCTGACAGACAAGTTTGCAGTAATGGCTGTTGCTGCTGTAACATAGCCTTGACTTCATCAGTTTGGTATTATGGCTTTCCTCTTCTGAACGCAAGTCATAGAGGAGGAGGAGGACTCTCCCCTCACCTTCCTGTCATCCATTTGTTTTCATTATATTTACAAGAACTAAAGCTGAAGTCCTAAATAACACACACAAACGTCAAAAATAAAGTTACCAGAATCCAGCATAGGTTGACTGAAATTCAAAATTTCAAGTCAAGTACGATAAGTTTATACCAAGCATTACTCAGGCTTCATGATGATGGAGACTGATTTCTCTTCTGAGATTTTCCCCATCACACTGAAGTAGGAATGACAGCAAATGTAATTTTAAGAAAAGATAAAAACAAGCCAAGCTTTATGTGCTGACACCAGAGAGGAGAAAATTGGCATACACTTTTATAATGCATTAATAAGTGCACACTGCTGATACTCCCCTCACAATTTCCTCTGTCTGATACAGACAGGTTTCTGCAAGCCTGCCGGTTAACAATAAAAACAATGGAATGAACGCAGTTAATTGATTTAGCCATTCCAACAACAGGCACATACAGATATTTGACCTGGCCACAAAATGATGCCGACTCCATTAAGTTAATGAGTGATAACTGCTTATCTGTGAAAAATCACATCACATTTGATTATAGAGCTCATATGGGACCAGAAAAATCTTGAGCAGAATTGAGCAAAAAAATTCAGATAAAACTTGCAAGAAATATTTTCAAAAGATAACGCTGATCTAAGGGGTTTGAAATTTTGACATGACTCTTATGGTCTCTCATCGATTTGAATAATTCGTGGGCTTGTCTCCAATAAAATGTTGGCATACAGTGTGTGAGGGCACAGGGAGAAAGGAGGGCAGTGCTAACGTGAAGGAACAGTAAGTTCACCAAATGTCATATCAAAATGTGATATATCTTTGCAGCTTTAAGGTACTAATCTATGCTTTTCCTTTATATTTTTTTTCACCTCTGTTGATCTAATACTTTAATTTTACTAAAAACCATCAAAATCTTGTTCTTTCATCAATTAGACTTTAAGCAAAAACCTTATTGCATTGTAAATGCAGTCTCAGGCATGCAGAGTGGAGGAACCACAGATTGATAACTAACCATGTGGCTCGAGCAGAGTTTCCCAATCCTGGTCCTCAGGGCACATTGTACTGCAAGTTTTAGATGTTCCCTGCTTCAACACACCTGAATGAAATGAATAGGTCGTTATCAGGCCTTTGCACATCTTGATGATGAGCTGACCATTTGAATCAGTTGTGCTGGAGGAGGGTAACATCTAAAATATGCAGGACAGTGTTCCCTGAGGACAAGGATTGGGAAACACTGGGCTAGAGGATGACCTGTTCCATCCATGATCAACATATCTGTTCTTAAAATGCCATATAATATTGTTACTCATTCATCTTCTCATTAATCAGACAAATAACCATCCAGTCTCACATTCACTATGGGCAATTTAGTGTCCAATTGGCCTAATCCCCAAATCTGCCTAATCCCCAAATCTGCAGGTAGAACATGCAAACTCCATTCATAAAGGCCCTTGTTCTGACCGGGTAACGAACCCAAGTCTTCTTGCTGCAAAGGCAAGAGTGCTTACCACTACACCAACCGTGTGGCCCCTAATATGTTTACATGTTTAAAAAAAGTATATGCTCATTGACCCTGAATTTAAAATATGCCATTTGGCTTTGTGCTGAATGATCAAACACACCAGAGTCAACTGCTGAGCATCTATCATCAGCTGACAATTCATTTACTTCTCAAAGGCTTTGGGACAAAAGCAGCTGAATTTGAAAAGCCAGGAGAAAACCCCAATAGCTTTTCTGTTTAGATGCAGCATCTAGAGACACATTTATTTTAACCTGACCACCTCCTGGTGACTGAGTGGCGAGTCATTCGTTATCTGAGCATGTGCACATGCAAGAAACTAACTGCATTTATAGGCTTTACACACACACAGACACATTTCATTCATGCTGCTTAGCATTCCCTTGCTTGCCTCCTATCACATTCACACATTTGCTCCTTATCTCAAGGCGCACACACTCACTCACAGGACATGTACATACAAAGGTTTGGAGGTCAGCAGTTCTATTTGTCATTAGGCTGCGATTAGAAAATACATTCAACAGACTCCAAATCAGCTCAGAGCAAAGATAGGAATTCCATGGGGAACTTGCACAGCTATAGATCTGAGAGAGACTGAGAAGAAAAGTTCCCATAACCTCGTACCTACTGTGTATGAGTGTGTGTGTGCGTGTGTGTGTGCGTGTGTGCGTGTGTGTTATCTGACTGATGAAGCATCCACTCTTCATGTCAGCAATGATGAGCACTTGTTGCTGGTGTGTTCACCGGGTTAAAAGAATCTGTGAGAGAGAACTCCAATGCTGAAAACTCTAGACCTTTGAGAAACTAATGCAAACAGCATGTGTGTCAGAAAGACAGAGGAAAGTAAGTTTTAGAGGACACCTAAAAGGGTTTTTGTTCAATGTCTGACATTGCTGCCCTTCCTTTTCTGGTAGTTTTTTAAAAAAAAGTAGTGTGGCTGCATCAACCCAATTGCTCCAGTGAGACATGAACCACATCAGCACCATCTCTTCTCTTCATCTGCTCCATTCAGGTGCAATTCACATTAAAGGATATCAAGGGAGAGAAAATACTGCTAATACTATGGTGTCAGAGTGCTCAGTCTCAAACCACACAACTAAAAGCACCTAAGAATAGCCCCCCCCCCAAAAAAAAAATATTGGACTATTCTAAAATTATAATTGAATCATTGCCTTAATCTTAGTCCAGTTGCAGATATGTGTGAAGTTCTGAAAAACCTGAGACAGCTAGAGCAGTTTGTTCAGGAAGAGATGGCTTTAGAAGTTACAGAGGTCACTTAGAGACTGTTGCATCAGTTGTGCAATAAAATATTAAGGCTACCATCATTTTGGTCCATGACATTTCCACAAGTTTTATTATTAAATATTTAGTTAAATCAAAAATCAAAAGCAATGTCTGATTAGCGTTAAAAATGAATGGAGACTATGGATCTAAAGCACCTTAACGTAGGCTTCTGTTTGTGGACCCTCTGACAACATCCATTTTTCATAACCGCACCTGACAAGCTACTGGATCATATGAATATGGATTAAAGAAAGACTGAGCAGATGAGCAGGTGTTCTTCATGACGATATGAGGCAACTACCACCAATGTATTAAAGGATGATCATTCCCTGTTACTGATACAACCCACCACACTGGTGAACTGATGAAAATCTTGCTCCTTTTATTTCCTTTAATTACCATAATTTAATAAACACAATCCTCTCCTTTTTTCTCTCTTGAAATTGACCTTAATGTCTAAACAGGATTAAAATATATCACAAAATGGTCCCTTAAGCCACACCAGCCATGTTTCCTCTAATCAGGTGCACTGCTGCCTCAGTGCTGAGCAGGGCAGTTATAATCAGCAGGAGAAACAGAAACATCTGCCCTTATGCAACGTTTTTATGTCCTTTGCTCCTTTTGACGAATATCCAGAGTCAGCTTTTATACCTGTGCCACTGGCTCGGCACTAAAACAAAGTCCAGATGAGAGACCTTTAGGTTTGTGGGATCATTAAGTGGATGATGTACTCTATGTTTGCTTTCTAAGTGGCCAAAAAAGGGTTTGATGCAGTGTGTATTGATTTGAGAGAGACAACAACGTTTTCTTCTCTTTAGATTGTACAGTTTCTGACCCTGCTGAGTGCTATCATTTCCTTCAGGGTCATGTAATCTTTATCTCCCATCTCTCCCCCTCCCCCATAGCTGTTGTCTGTCAAGGGAAATATGAACCTGATATGAAAACACAGCACATATCTGTATAAGTAAATCGGATTTGCTCACAAATGCCAAGCTCATGCTGTACAATATATCCTCCCACCCCAATTCATTAAGCTGTGTTATTAAGGTTTCTTTCATTGGCAAGACACTCACATGCACATGTTTCTATGTAAAATGATCCCACTGTCGTCTTGTCAACATTATGAATGGCCACAATACAAAATTAGCCATTATAGGCTTGTTATGCCATTTTTTTAATTTTTTTCCTTTTTTTTTTTTACATTACATCACTTCAGATGTGGACACTATTACATGTATTTACAGTATCCACACTGTGCTGAATAATGTCTACAAATCTTACTGCGTAAGTCGGAGTAAAATCTATGTTAGATATTATACATATCTTTTCTATGTATAATACATAGAAAAGATTGGGAATTAAAAATCAATTCAACAAAGAGAAAGTAATATTTAAGTGGGGGGGGGGGGAAATTATATTTTAATCTAAAGTTTTTTTTCTCATTGCTGCATTTTGGTGTCTACAATAAAATAACATTAAATAATGAAATCATAACTCTGCTCAACTTGAAATAAAGATGATAGCTGTGCATAATTATTAATTTAAATTGTAGCTGGCTCCAATGAGCGGGTGCATCTCAGTCTGGCTAAATGGCAACTGTTTAAAAAGTGTTTATAAAGTATTTGTATATATGCACTGGCTCCCACTGGCTCACTGAAATCGGTGTGAACAAAGTATAAACAGAAATACACAGTAGAGATATTTCTACACGTGCCTCATTTCAGACTTATGTAAACTCACTGTACTTACCTCCTCCTGTTACCCTGCATGAGCAGAAAAGTATCAGGGCGACCTGTGTAATAATTCCTGGGAGTTTTTTACTCCAGAGATCCATGATTAAGTTGAAGCTGCTGCTGAAAAGCCCGCCAAGTGAAAGGAAGGAGACTGTCTGACTCTCTTCTCCTCCTTCCCCCCAATTTTCCACCTCCTCTTCCTCTGCACTCGCACTCCTCCCAGATCCCAAGTGGATTTTTCACTTCAGGCTCCGCAGTGCTCGGCAGCATCCGCCTGGCTTCACAGTGATGACAGCAGATGCAAGAGGCTGCTCTCTGTTTGGCTGCTCTCTGCAGAGTGAGGGGATAGAAGAGGGAGAGAGCAAGGGAGAGGTATGGGGGGGGGGTGGAGGAGGGTGGCTTTCACTGGTGTCTCTACTCCAGGGAAAGGTACTTTAGTCATTAAAAGCACTTGATCCTTCAGCAGGAAGCCCACTGCAGGCAGCAGTGTTTGAGAAAGAGTCATTTCAGGTCACATTAGACTCCGGGCTGCTCCTCACAGTCGCCTGTCACCATGTAATCCAGCAGCAGGTCGAGCCACGGAAGGGGTCCCAGCACACATATGACGTCTTCATACAAAACCAATTGAATGCAGCCCACTGTGAGAGGATAAAGGACATAAAGTGATTATTCAAAATCTAATTCTGAGTTTAGTCTCTGCTCTGCTGCTGGACCTTATTTTATAGATCTTTATCAGAGCTCTTTTACAACTGACTTGTTCCTTTTTATTTCACAAAGTAAAGATGAGATGAAAATCTTCTTTCAGAACCAAGTCTGACAGTAGATAGAATAAAACACTGCAGTTGGGAATGCATATAGCAAAGATGGAGACAATATAAGCTTTTGAAATGATTGTTATGTGAGTGTCTGAATTTTGAAAACACTTTGAAAAAAGTGCTTAACAAATTTAAAAAAAAAAAAAAAAAAAAAGTTTTTTTTAAAAAAATAGTGAAGCACATTATTTCTTGATTAATATTAGTTTTAGGGGACAAATGTTATTTCTGACTTCTCAGAGAAGTCCATGGGTATGAAAAGTGTGTAATAGATACAAAAAGGTGAATTCAGTTTGTTATTTGCCAAATAAATAGCAATAAGTTTTTTTTTATTTTAGGTTTTTTAAAGATTAAAATATTTATGTTTGGTGATCAAATAAGCTGATAAGCACTGTAGCTCAAGTTCTTGAGCTGATGGCTTAGAAGATATTTAGGTCATTGTTTTTCTGTTAAAACAAAAATCCACTCAGTTGAGAAAAAAAGGGTTATTGCTTACATCATAACTCCATGTTGAATGCTCCATTCCAAAAAGGTTGGGACCCATAAACCCATATTTTATTCCCAATAAAACATAAATAACATACTGGATGTTGAAACTGAGACATTTTACAATTTCATGAAAAATATTAGTTTATTTTGAATTTGATGGCAGCAACACATCTCAAAAAGTTGGAACAGAGTGATGTTTACCATTTTGTGGCATCCCCTCTTCTTTTGACAACTGTCTAAACTGAGGTTTAGAAAAGGAATGTTGTCCCATTCTTGTCTGATGCAGGATTCTAGCTGCTCAACAGCCCTGGGCCTTTGTTGCTGGAGCTGCTCCAAATGTTTTCTAATGGTGAAAGGTCTGGACTGCAGGCAGGACATTTCAGCACCTGGACTCTTCTCCTGTGAAGCCATGCTGTGATGGACACAGCACGTGGTTTAACATGGTCTTGGTGAAATATGCAAGGCCTTCCCTGAAAGAGACGTTGTCTAGATGGAGCATATGTTTCTCTAAAACCTCTATGTACTTTTTACCATTGATGGTGCCTTTCCAGATTTGTAAATTGCCCACGCCATAGGCACTAATGCAACTCAGTGCCATCAGAAATGCAGGCTTTTCAACTGTCCTCTCCATGGTTTCCAAAAAGGATCTCAAATGTTGATTAATCTGACCACACAACAATTTTCCATTTTTCCTCAGATCATTTTAAATGAGCTTTAGTCCAGAGAAGACAGCAATGTTTCTGGATCATGTTCACATATAGTTTCTCCTTTGCATGATACAGCTTTAACTTGTATTCGTGGATTGCACGGTGAACTGCGCTCACAGAAAGTGATTTCTGGAAGTGCTCCTGAGCCCATGCAATGATTTCCAGTCGAGAATCATGTTTGTTTTTAATGCAGAGCCAGAAGATAATGAGCATCCAGTTCAGCCTTGCCCCTTGTGCACAGAGATTCCTCCTGATTCTATGAATCTTTTGATGATATTATTCAATTCAATTCAATTTTATTTGTATAGCCCCAAATCACAACATACATTATCTCAAGGCACTGTGCATATTAAGGGTAAAACCTTTACAATATTACAGAGAGAAAAGAAACCCAACAGTTCAAACAATGAGCAAACACTAGGCATCAGTGGAGAGAAAAACTCCCTTTTAACAGGAAGAAATCTGACAGAACCAGACTCAAAGTTCTGCGGTTTTGTGCCTCGACCGGTTGGGGTGAGAGGAAAATGGGGAACAGAGGAGAGGTGGGGGAGAGAAAGAAAAAAGAGGGAGGTGAGATGGTGGGATCTTCAAAGTCCACAATTTTTAGATCCAGTTTATCATAGATTGGTGAACCTCTGCTCATCTTTACATCTGATATCACACTTTCTACATCGGATATGGGAACAAAATATGTGTTTATGAGATGTCCAAGTCATTGCATTCTGTTTTTATTTACATTTTACACAGTGTTCCAACTATTTTTCTTGGAATTGGGGTTGTAATATGCATCTATAAATTGTGTATTATGTGCTTTTTAATTTTTCTAAGGCTGCATTTTTTTCATACATTTATGCAGCCATGCACCTGTACAATTATGCCTTCTATTAAAATAAGGAGCTGTTTTAATGATATAGATGGGAACACTGTGGAGTCAAGTTTGATCCATCCTCCACCTACACTGAAGTCTCTCTCATAGCAGTGGGTGAGCACTTTCTTAAGAGAAAAGTGGACCATTTGTCTCTATACCACAAGAAAAAGAAAACCCAGGGCACTAAGTCTGTCAGATTAAAAAATAGCCCGATCACCTTTCTACCTTTAGTCTGCTTACAACTCTATTTTATTGATTTTTGTTTTGTCACTCTTTTGTCTGCTCTCACTCAATTTGGTCTCTTATGATCCTGAATCTTTGATTTCCATTAAACTAATTTTATTTCACTTGTTTATGCTCAGTTTGCTTTATTTTTTAACTGCTTAACATCACTGATTTACATTAAATGTTTTATAAGAGTTTGTAGTTACAAGTTTAGGAATAAAGTCTCAATGAAATCAAGTAAATGTGAACATACACTGCCTGGCCAAAAACTAAGTAGCCACCTGGATTCAACTAAGCAAATAGGTAAGAGCCTCCTATTGGATAATTACTGCATGGGCGATTATCTTTCAGCTGGCAACAAGTTATTTAAGCTCAACTGATGCAATGAGTAGCTTCTCATTTCTTAACCATGTGGAAAGACAAATCCTGCGGTCGTGGAAAAGATAGTCTGTTTGAGAAGGGTCAAATCAATTGCATGCACCAAGCAGAGAAAACAAGGAGAAGGGATTGAAGAAACTACTACAATTGGGTTCAGAACTGTCCAACACATTATTACAAACTGGAAAAATATTGGGGAACCATCGTCTTCGAGGAAGAAATGTGGTCGGAAAAAAATCCTGAATTACGGTGATCACTTAAACATTTGGTGGAATCAAATTGTAGAAAAATAACAGTAGAACTCAGGCCTACGTTTATAGTCAAAGTAAGAGTTGGTCAGGTCTAGGTTCAGCAACATTATGTGCCCAAAGAATGAGGTCAGCTGACTACCTGAATATACTGAATGACCAGGTTATTCCATCAATGGATTTTTTTCTTCCCTGATGACACTGGTACGTTCCAAGATGACACTGCCAGGATTTATTGGGTTTAAATAGTGAAAGAGTGGTTCAGAGAGCATGAGGCATCATTTTCACACATGAATTGTCCACCACAGAGTCCAGACCTTAACCTCATTGAGAATCTTTGGGATGTGCTGGAGAAGGCTTTGTGCAGTGGCCTGACTTTCCCACCATCAGTACAAGATCTTGGTGAAAAATGAATGCAACCCTGGATGGAAATAGATCTTGTGACATTGTAGAAGCTTATTTAAACAATGCCACAGTGAATGCATGCTGTAATCAAAGCTAAAGGTCCAACCAAATATTAGAGTGTGTGACATTTTTTTGGCCAGACAGTGTATTTGGATGTCCACTAAAGTCATAATCTTTCCACAGTTATTATCTGTCATTTGGAAACCACCACACAAGGTGAGAGAAGTAATCATTTTAGTTTTGAGAAACTGTGTAAATGTCTCAGTGCTGTTCACCAAAGAATAATAAGCTGCAGTCTTTAATTTGTATTATCACAGCTATTACAATCCTTGGATCATGTTGGGCTGCTTGTTTAATCTGATAATTGAAGTTAGATACACAATGATCCTAGCTAGGCTTTTCAGTGGCAGATATGCAGACGGCATGTGAATGAGGGAGAGAAGGAGAGAAAGCATCTGACAACAGCTCCAGCTAAACCTCCACAGACGACTGCTGCCACTGACGTAGACAGGAAACTTAAGTTTTAAACAAAAACGAGAGTGAGAGACGCATCTGTGTGGCCACACAGTGAAAAGACACAGACAGACCTGTTGATTCTTTCTTCTCAGGACTTTATGTGAATTGATTGTTACCATATTGAAGAGTTTTTTTTTTTCTTGGTAACAAAAGTCTGAAAAGATAATTGTAAGTGCTTCTGTAGATTAAAGCCTGGGCTCTCAGTGAATATTTGCAGGGACAACATCTTTTGCAAATACATTTCTGTGTCATCTGATTCACTGTTAAACGCTGATGTGGGACTAAAACCATCCAGTTCACTCATTTCATTTTAATATGGTCTTATGCATGATCACAGCCAACACCTTACCTTGGTAAGCATGGGCATTTTCTTTAAAACAGCATATCAGCCTGGTGGTTGGCCACTACTGAGTTCACTACTCCAGATTAAATACTGTATCTCTGGATGGACTGACATTAACTTTTTATACCAAATTTCATATCAGGAGTGTAACAGCAGTCACATCAGCCTCAGCTGTTCTTTTTCCGTTAGGGACTTAGAAGACACTAACACAATAAAGTCAATGAGATCCATTTAAATATATTGACAGACAAGATAAACAAGATAAGCAAAAACAACACCTACAGATTGGTTGAACAATGGGCAAGTCCACCCAAACATTCATCCATGCCTGTGGTAATTCAAACACTGGACAAGTCACTAAGGAGAAGAAAGAGGAGACATCTCGGGACAGAGCTGAAGAAGAGCTGACAAATGTACAAAGTTGAATACCCCCAAATGGAGGAGGTAATGAGACACAGGTACAACAAAGTAGAGATGGAGGAGGTAAATCACTGAGGTGAAAAACTCACTCACAGTAAAACAACAGATATGTCAAGAAAAGGATGCTTTCAGTGACTCCTGATATGGGAATTAAACCTCTTCTCTTCTCTTCTCTTCTCTTCTCTTCTCTTCTCTTCTCTTCTCTTCTCTTCTCTTCTCTTCTCTTCTTTCAAGGATCAAAAAATGATCAATAATTTTACTATAATTGTAAACACGTCTTTGCTTTCATTTTTGTCTTTTTTGCTTTCAAAAAAAAAAACCTTGCACTCATTTGACCCATTTTTAAATGAAACAACTGCTCTGGCACTGTGTGATGTTTCAGTGACTTTGTGCAGCTGTATTTCAGCCCCTCTGCAACCTCCTGCCAGGCCTCATTTTGTATAACTCATTTTAATCTTGCATTTCAAATGAGGCCAGCCAATGACTGATGCACTCCCACTCTACTTTATATTCACAACACCTGCTGCGGGCTGTGTAGGGCTTTTTGGCTTTGGCCAGCGAGTTGGTCAGACAAAACAAAAAAGACCTGCAGTTAGTTGGGGAGGCAAGCTGTGATGTGAAGTTGTGAAACGGGGGTTTTGAAAATATGGAGAATTTGTTCTTTGTCCAGGAGTGTTTCACTGATGCTTCACAAAAATCTAGTATTATATAAGTGTTAGATTTGGGACTTTAACTTTTTTTTAACAGGTAACATGATCTTACAGATGAAGGCAGTAGTTGAGAAACGTCCATGTTCTGAGAGCTAAAATGTATGTATTTGTTGATATATTTTGTTGATATAAAGTGACACAATTTTCCTGTCAGAAAAAGCTGTCTAAAAGCAAGGTGAAGTGGTGACCCATATTCTTGGTCAGTGTGGCTGAAATCAGTAAGCAACACTAAGACACTGCAACTGTGGAGGATCTGAAATTGATATATAGGAAGTGGAGTTAAATACAGGGCACTCAGGTGCAGGTTGATGAAAGCAGCAGTCATTTACTGGTAAAATGGTTTGGAACACAATCAATCAGGATGAGCAAAGGTACACAAATCACAAAGCTAAAGGGAGAGTCAATGGAGACAAAACAAGGGAATGTTGTAAAGATACCAGGTGAAGGAATAGATGAAGTGGCAGAGACAATGATGAGGAGAGATGTGGTCAACAGAACACAGGTGCGATTAATCAAGGTAGGGCATGTAATAAGCTGGTGGGAGTGGAAAAATGACAGGAAGTAAATTGATCTGCAACAGGAGAAGAATGTAAGGTTCAAAATAAAACAGGAAATGGCATGAATGAAACAGACGTTATACAAAGTTGCCAAACTGTTATTTTTTTCTGTACCCAATATACAAATGCATGAAGTAAAATGGCATTTATTTTTTTTATTTTATTTATTTATTTATTTATTTTGGCAGGAGACCACTCTAAGTCACAACTCTTCCACCAATGGTAAATGTAACTTAACTATGAGGAACATAAGATTTAAAGTGACACAATATAGAAGTTCAAATAATGGGAACCCTAGAGCAATTCCTACACTGTGTTACTTTAAGATTTATATGCTTACAGATTTTTTTTCTGATCAATATTTAAATCACTCAACTAAAACAAAGTAAGTACAGGAGAGATAGAGTTGAATTGTCTAATTCATGTTAGTCGCTGATGTATTATTAACATGAATGAGGGTAAAGTTTCCCAGTAGAGACAGTCCGCACAGCAATCTCATACATATAATGGCATCAAGCACAGTTTAAATGTGCCTATAAGTGTACAATATGAAAGGACAGCAATCATCTTTTAAGGGAATGAATAGTCATTTTTTGCTGCATCAGTATAGGGAGAGAGGATTTACATTGTAATTATAGCAGAAATTGGAGCTTATTTATCAGTACAGAAGATTAACAGATGTTTTAGATAATATGAAACATTTCGATTTTCTTTAATGAAAAGTCAAAGTTCATTAAACAGAGATATTCAATCCTTTTTGGCATTTTAAAAACAGCCACATGAGTAAAATCCCCATGTTTCAATGCCGTTAATGTCCAGTTAAAGATTACAATTTGGAGAAGCTTCGATAAAAATAATGTACATAAATTTAATGCAATCTACTGGCAGATTCTGGCATTGTGTCACATTATGTGTTCTCATTACAACAAAAGGTCTTTTAGAATTAACTGGCCCTGAGTCACTCCTTCTGATTCTCAGCAACACAGCAATTAAACTCTAACTCAAGTGTCATGCTTATGCTGAAAAATGCTGCAACTTGTGACAGTAAAACATGTTTTATTTGAATATATGGTGGTTAAAGTATTCTGGACTGAGCTTCCAGGTAAGCTGATTTGAAATGAAAATTAAAATAATTATTAATTATTCTTTTTTTAATTTTATTTTTAGCGGTGATACACAGGCTGCTCAACTGTTTTTTTTTTGCAGGGAAATGAGATGCTGGTGTTTAGTCTGTAGTCACCTAGAATATGAAAGAAAGATTATCCTGCAACATACAGAGGGACTTGTTTATGAGCTGTGTTTGCACAGCACAGTAGAGGTAGTCTTTGTTTACTGGGCTGCCTGCAGCATTTCCCTTCCAGAAAATCGGCTTCACCATGCAGTTTGGAAGCGGGACTGTTTTATGTTTATTTGCTCATTAGTTTGTTTGTGTTTTCTTTCAACAGCCCTCAACTACTAAACAAAATATGAGAAAACAATACATAAAGACTTCAGATTTATTTGCAGCTTAGGCGTTGTTTATTCCATAGACGTAGCTTTGTTTCCATTACTCACTCATTTTCTACTTTATCCTCCACTGAGGGTCACAGGGGCGCTGGTGCCTAATCCCAGCTGACACAGGGCGAGAGGCAGGGTACACCCAGGACAGGTCACCAGTCCATCACAGGGCCACATAGAGACAGACAATCATTCACTCTCGCATTCACACCTAAGGGCAATTTAGAGTGTCCAACTTGCCTAATCCCCAAATCTGCATGTTTTTGGACTGTGGGAGGAAACTGGAGAACCTGGAGAGAACCCACCCACACACGGGGAGAACATACAAACTCCATGCAGAAAGGCCCTTGTCATTACTGACTTTTTTATTTTTTATTTTTTGTTACTGGCCAGACAAATTAGTAATAATATGAACTGAGGGAGTAATTCAGATTCCTGACTCCACTTTTTCAAAAATCCATTAATATAAACTCTATGGGATTACTTCAGGAGTTAATATATCATCAAGTGCTTCACTTCAGTTTCCAGTGAATATAAAAGCAGGGGGGCATTTGAAGATTGCAGGTTCCAGGAAAAGACACCAGCAGTGCTACGGGTATGCCGAGAGAGAGACAGAATTTGAAATTGAACAACGTCAAGTTCACCCCCTATATTTTTACTGTATGAGAGGAGGGACAGAATTGGTGGAGGATGCCGTGCATGCATTTTCCTTTTCACAGCAACCAAAGCAAACACACAGGATGGAGTATACCAGTGTCATGCCAAAAAGTGGTCATAAATTCTGAAGTGACTTTGTTGCAGAAATGTGTTTAATTCTAGACCAACCATTAAAGTGAGGTAAACTATAGATTAATATTTGAACATTATGACCTTAAACACCTCACCCTCTTGTATAAATTGATGTGATTCTTGTTTTTCCTCTGTGGAACTATGACAAAGTTATAGATACAATTCTTGTAATTCTTTTAACAAGTGACCATCATTTAGTGAAAAATGACACAAAGGTTCAAAAGCAGAGGAAGCTGCAATTTTGTTGATGTTTTCACATCTGCTGGCAACTGGAAAACTACATGCTATTGTTTACACTTGCCCTTTACAGGTATTTCCACGGGTAAAAGGGTCTGAGTTGGTTATAATGATTAAAATATGTCACATCCCAATTAACATGATTATGAAGCAAAAAAAGGTTGGAGCACAAATCAATTTTGGCAAATGGAATACTGCATGTTAAAATTTGCACTTGCAATATGCTTGCAATATATATATATATATATATATATATATATATATATATATGTATGCACAAGCAATTTACAGGTTTTTCAGCAGGTGAAAAATAACAGCCCATTAGCATGATTTCTTTTTTGACCAACCAAAGTATTTTTGCTAGTACCACAGATAGAATATATATTTGCACATCATGATGGTTTCAGCTCCTTTCCTGTCCCCTAGCTTTGATTGGATTAGAGTTTTTGGGAACTTTGGGCAAACTACTTATTTTTTTGTTTTTATTAAAAGTTCCCAAATGAGAATGACAGCTGAGACAGCTCATGTTAAACGGTTTAATGATTATATTGGACAAAGTTTGTTGATTATGAAGCTGCCAGTTGGGAGGAAAAGAAGAAGACCACAGAGAAGGTTCATGGATGTTATGAAGGAGGCCATGAGGACAGTTGTTATAAAAGAAGAGGAAACAAGGGAGAGAACAAGATGAAGGAAGATGATCGACTGTGCAACAGAGGGGGATGCTAATGGCAGCAACAGCAGAAACAGGAAGTAAGCCAAAAGTTAATGGCACCAGCTTCAACCATTGCTGTGATTTGCAAAAAGCAATGGCATCCGTCATTTTGTTTAAAACTCAGATGTCCCATGTATTATAATTTCCAGGCTGAAACAAAGTATGATATTGTTCTTTGTATAGGGCCATATTACTATTTTAAAACATCCTCAACACACCAATCACAGATTTTTTTCTCTCTAATTGGTGAATGAGGATGCCAACTTGGTCACAAAAAAAAACCTACATTTCATTTCACGTTTCACAAAATAAGGTCAATGATCTATTTGCATCATAAACTGAGAAGTATTCACTGTATTGTCCTAAAAATGTGCTTTCGATAAGTAAGACTATTAAAGCAGCAGCAAGTCAAGTTCAATGTAAATTTATTCCAACCAGATCCAGTGTTTTACAACTAAGCATGTAAACAACTGTTTGTTACAGCTTGTGACTATTCAAGAATACTATTATCTTGCCTTTACAAGACAATTCGACTACATCGTTACAAGACCAGCTAACTAGCTCTCATAATGACTTCACATTTGCCTCCAGTCAGATGACAGCTGTTTTCTTTTGTACTGTTGACCTGGGTGAGCAGCAGCGGGAACGAAAGCTTGTCCTCTGGTGTTCTCTGTGAGTGCTTAGGCAGAGCTTGTTGTTTTTTAGCCTGGTGCTGCAGGGTATTGACGGGGTTGTCAAGCGTGATATTAGGTGCAGGTCTCCGCGCCACGATGCCTCACAGCCTTAACGATCACCAGGCATCGCCGACCCATCTGCAGTGAGTGACAGGAACCACTGAGACAGAAGAAAACGCTGTGTTCGGCTGTGACTTTCACATACGCATTAGGTGAAAAGCGACAAGGTAAAACCTGCTGTCAGAACAGAGTGGGACATACACTACCAACACAACCAAACACACAGAACCCTGTCATATACAGTATAATGAAATGGGGGTCATTTTAGATTTAGTGTCACATTATGATATAATTTACATGTGCTGATTTATCTGACTTACATTATGCAGACATATGCGTGTTTTACAAGCAAAACATACAGTAATGCACAACAAAATGTGACCCTGTGGTGCCCAGAATCAGATTAAACAGGAACCAGAGAATATTTTATGAAAAAAAAAAACATGTATTTTATTTATGGTGCATATTCTGGACTTACATTCTGCTAGATGTCAGCAATATGAGGCTAAATGTAAGCCACATGTTAATGTCCACATGTGGAAAATTGGCTCCACCCAAAAAAAAAAAATATATATATATATATATTATAAATACAAAAATCGATCAAACAGTGGAGAACTCAGCTTCAGTTTACATGCTATTCAATTTAGCTTAATAATTTCTTGTGAACAATGTTTTGGGAGTCTTATGCCTTCCTGAAGGTATAGCAGTTTAAAGTGGGTGAGACCCATTACTCCTTATGTGAGGAGCTTTCTCTTTGATACACAGCATATACAGTGCATCCGGAAAGTATTCACAGCGCTTCACTTTTTCCACATTGTGTTATGTTACAGCCTTATTCCAAAATGGATTCAATTCATTTTTTTCCCTAAAAATTCTACACACAACACCCCATAATGACAACGTGAAAATTTTTTTTTGGAATAAAGCTGTAACATAACACAATGTGGAAAAAGTGAAGCGCTGTGAATACTTTCCGGATGCACTGTACATGTCACTTGTAGGCATCTGTAGTTTGTTTGATTTTGGAGATGGGGAGATTACAATTTGGAGAAAATGTGAGAGAATTTGCACAGTCAAATTTTATGAATAAGAAAACTATCAAAAATAAACAGTATGGGGCCAGACTGCACTTTAAGTGGGGCTAAGGTAGTTACGTGAAAAAAAGGTATACAATGTTGGAAAGTGTGTTGACAAATTATGAAAAAAAAAACACCTGAAAAATGCACAACTCTTATTTGTCAATCCACTGCAAGGTAAGGTGACTGAAACCACCCACCCATGCAAATTGGCAACTCTACAACTCAGTTTCCCCTTTACACACAGCAGAAAAATGGCACAAAATAATAAAAGACAAACACAGCCCATTCATTCATTTTCACTGAGTTATTTTCTCGGGATGTGGTGGAAAAATAACATCTCACTTGTGTTTCTGCGTGCTCCTGGAATTTTCTCCTGCTGCTTCATTCTTAAGTCTACCTGCACGCAAACCCCTGCTTTTAAAATAAAGTACAACATTTACCTCTGCCTTCAGTTTACCTGTACAGCACATGCGTGTTCCCTCTCCTCTGTTCTGTGCATAGTGATGTTTATAATTTGCACTGATGTCATGCCAAAATAAGCACTTCTGCATGACAAACTGAAGAAAATGTGTTTTGTTGTTTTTTTTACAGCACAACACTGGCTCTGAGGAAAAACACAGTGTGATTTTCTTTGCCCTTTCGGATTATACTGACGTCAAAAAGCTGAGGTGCCTTCAGCAGCTCGTGCTTTGCTGCAATACTTACAGTCTGACATGTCTCGCACATGTGTGTCAGTGCCGCGGGTCATTGCTATGTTTTTGTCAACATTTTAGACAATACATGTCCAACAGCTGTGGTTGTTTTCCGCATTCACAACTGTCCTGTCGCCCAGTGAAAGTGCTTTTAAGATTGATGTCCCTAACAGAGGATTTCTGTTTACAGCGTTAAAGTCAGTAAATAAATCAATCACTGTGGTCACCTCTGACAACTGCAGTGGATTTATTCTGTGTGGAATCCTTCTGTAGATTTCATCAGGTGCAGCACAACTTGTTATGATTTAATAATAAAATAAATAAAGGTCAGAACTGCAAGAAAGGGGTAGTGCAATAATTTATTAAACAAAAAAATCGAGCCAAAAAAATAACTAAACAAAAAGAGCAGAGACTGGTCAGCTTGCTGGGCAGAGTCCTGAGTGTGCAAGGAAGTAACTGGGGAAGGAAAAACCCGGGAATTAAAAATAGAACGCATATGAAAATATGAATAATATCTCAGCGCGAATCATCGCTCAGATAAGGCACCACGTGATTATAAAGCAGAAAGCTGATGACCAGATGAGTTACAGGTGCGTCCTCAGGAATTGCACCCAGGTGCCCAGCCAGACCTCTGTAAACCTCTGTGAAACAAAAAACAAGCTCCACCGGAAACAACAAAACACAATAAAAGACTGGAAACCAGACCCTGACAGAACTATAAATATCCCAAATCTTTCACTGTTATTTCATTTCTCAGTGAGTTTAGCACTAAATTTATGAAGGCTGCAAAACATTCTTGGCTGTCACTGTGCAGATTTCTCCAAACATTGTGTCTCTGCTGCATGGCTGCGGACGCTGTGATCTAGAGCAGGAGAATTTATAAAAGGAAGAGAGATAACCTCTGCTCTCCAGCCCTTTCACCATCCATATCCACTAATGACACTCTCTCTGTCTGCCTCAGTCTTTTCTTGTCTCTTTCTCTCTGTCTCTGTGTCTTAGTTATTTCGATGACGTCCTTCTGTCTCAGACATTAGTTTACGCTCAACCAATCTGCACCTAACAAGAAAAACCTTCATCTGAACAAGCAGATTTTCCTCTTTCAAAGTTAAAATATATTGCAGGCCTTTATTTCTGACCTTTAATCTGCCAGCTGTAATGTTTTGGCTTCAATAATCAGTGACTAGACTGAGTTTCAATTTCAGCAGTACTTATGGTGTAATGGCAAACAAACATAACTTTAACTAAATATGAACAAAAATAAAAGTAGTATGAAAGTATACACTTAAAATAGAATACATTTTTAATGTGAAATTTCATGAATGAGCCGACCCAGTGGAAAATACACAACCTAAAGCTGCAACTAATCAATAAATGAGTGAATTTTTCTGAGTCAATTACTCGCTGTATCTAAAAATCTTATCTATTATAGCTTTTCATGAATCATAATTGTTTTTGTCAAAACTATCACATATGGCTGGTATCTTTGAAAATCTTTTAATTCACGTAGTCAGTGGTCGGTCGGTCGGTCGGTCGGTCAGTTGGTTGTTTGGCCGGACAGAAAGACTGTAGTTGGTAATGGAGCTCTTTGTGCAGCAGTGTGTTAATAGGGTTTTACAGGTGAGTTCTCTGCGGCACAGGCTTGAGAGCAACATAGACTGAGTGACTACAGGAGAGAAGACAAGAAAACAACATTGTCAGTGTGTATTTTTCTCCCTTACAGTACTTCCCGTTTTTTCTCATTTACTTCTACTTTGCAAATTTACTAAACATACGTTCAAGAAGTCACTCACTTGTTTTTCTTCCTCAGTGTAAGTTATATAGGGAGAGTGCTATGTATGTATTATGTATATCATTGTACCTTTTTTTTATTATACTTTTGTCGTGAGACGTGACAGAAAAGAGTAATGAATAATTGATTGCAGTTTTGTGATAGAGTAACGTGTTTTGAAATTGATTCATCACTTGCTTAAAGATTCATTTAACATCTGTAGTTTATTTCACAATATTTTAAAAATTAGGTCGTTGCTGTCAAAGCAGGATGCAGAAACCATAACTCACATGTTTGTGACACTGAGACTTGATTATTTTAATGTTCTAGTGTCTGGTCTCCCCCCGCATGAGCACCAAAAGCCTTTAATTTCAAAATGGTGCAGCTAGGATTCTGACCAGGAGTAAGAAATTTAAACATATCACTCCAGGTCTTAGCTTCTCTTCATTGGGTCCCTGTTCATGTGAGATCAGATTTTAAGGTGCTTTTGTTGACTTTTATAAAAATTATAAATGGGCTCACCCCCTCCAACCTATCTGACCTCATAAATTACTACGTTCCATCTCAAGCTCTCCGCTCACAGATTACTGGGCTCCTATTGGTTAGTGAGTTTTTTAAATCAAAATTTAAATCTCACTTTTTCACCTTAGCATGTTTGCCAATTTACTTATGTTTGCACTTCTGATCTGCCCAATATCTCTGCTGATTTCAGCCAGATTGACGTTATATTTTCAGTCACTGCAAATAAAAGTCTAGGTTATCCTACCTAATGTAAACTGGTGCTTCTCTAACCCCTGCTGTCTGTGCTTTGTTTCATTTCCAAGCTGTATGTTAGGTCTCTCTCTCACTCTCTCTCTGTTCCTGAGGTTTCTCACGTTTTTCACCTGTACAAGGGTTTTTGTGGAGTTTTTACTCCCTCAATGTGAGGATAGAGGGTGTCACTTGCAGTACAGACTGTAAAGCCCTTCGAGGCAAATTGTGTTTGTGATGTTGGGCTCCATAAATAAAATTGAGTTGACTTGACTGCTTCCCCTTCTTCAGACTTCAGGGGGGAAAGGTCAATTGAATAAACCACAGCATTTACTACACATTCACTGTGTAAGTGAAAGCAAACATGGCAACTCATAATTAGTGCATCTGCGTGTGTGTGCGTCTGTGGCAGTGTTACATTTGACACCATCCTCCTGTTGTTTTGCCGCTCACTGTTGCACTGAAGGTCGCTGAGCAGACAATTTTTCATCTGCTGAGGTGAATTTCAGCCGCCCGACTCTATCACTGCCTCTCTCCGTCTGTTTGGTGAAAGAAAAACGATAAATCAGACAGCTTAACTTTTCCTTTTGTCTTCAGGGGCAATGAGCTCTGTTGGAAAGTAGTGAGAATATAGAATGTATTTTTTTATATTTTTGCTGAAGTAAGAAAATAATACAGCTTTTGTGCCATTTTTTATGACCTCTGCATCTGTTGTGCTGTGTCAGAGTTTGTCTAGTTGGATTCATTGTGTTAATTAGTTTTGGTGTCTGTGGCCACAGAACTTTGAATTTAGTGGCACACTTAGATCCGAAACTTCCCGAATGTGGTCTGAATCCTAATTTATATAGTTCATTTCAATTCTTTAAAGCCAAATGACAGAAATGGGATAAACAGCGGGGGAGGCATTTTTAGATTAGTGCACTTTGGATTAGACTGTGTGTTTATGTCCTTGCATGTGTTTTTGTGTAGGACACCTCTGGCTCAGTGGTAGAGAGGGTTGTCTTTCAACCCTCAGGTTGTTGGTTTGATCTCCAGCTCCACAAGTCTACATGCCCATGTGTCCCTATATTGCTGTACATGACAGATGTGTGATAGGAGCAGTGCTGCACATGGATGGGCTGGCAAAAACCGTAATGTAAAGCAGCTTTGACTGGTTCCCAAATGCTATGTAGAAGAACACGAGTTAAAATATGAGTACTATAATCGGTCTTAACTGCAGTCACCAAAAATCTCACGGACACAGAACACAGATTTGGCAAGCACAATTTGGCATGTGCCATTTTGAACCAGAAAAGACCATATTTGGATGAGAGGGCAGAGCTGGGAATAAAGGGAAGGATGGAATTTATAGGACATGTCAACAGAGATGAACACAACCTGAAACCTGGCGGCTCTAAATAGTGCTAACTCTGAAAAGTTAAATCGTCACTAAATTAAATGACAATGTTTGTTTAATGACAGTGGAATGCTGACAAAGCCAAAAGACAGCATTCAGTTCAGTCATGCAGGAAGCAACCTGTCTAATATATTCTGTCTCCCTTTGTAAATTTGTCATTTGTTGCACTTCAGTTTTCTGCTTGTGAGCTCTGATAAGCAAAATTGAAAGAGGGAAGCTTGGATGTTTTCCAGTTTTTCTTTTTTTAAATGTTTTTCTCTTGGCCTTCTTTACTTTAAAAAATCCATCATAGGCTCTGTTCAGGATCTTACTGGTGGATGTTTAAGCCCAAAATATTTGCATAACTGTGGAGTATAGCAAATGCACTGAAAATAATTTAATATTTAAGCTACTTTTTTAAATACTTTTTTTTCTTTTTTTTAATAAAGCTGCCTCGAAAAAACTGACTGTAAATATAAAGAATGTATGTATAATTCATGAAAAGCATGATATGGGGTTTGTTTCTACCTTATATGTTATTGCTTGAAAGCTGGTTCATTTCTATTGTTAGTCTTTTCCTTGAACACACCAAACAGGAAGCTTTTTACCAAAAGAAATGAAATGAATCCACTCACTGAGCTTATTATTGGAACAGTGTTCATTAGTACAATGTTGTACATTAGTACAATGTTTCTGAGAATATTCCTCAGTTCTTTTTAATGTTCTCTTAGTAGTCTCTTTGCTCTTACAAAAGCCTCAGTTGTTGAACCCAGTGAATTCCAATCCAGTTCAACTTTATTTGTAAAGCACTTTAAAACAACCACAGTGGACCAAAGAGTATACAGAGTAATAAATACAGGACAGAATAAAAGACATAAATGCTCACATGAAGCAATAATGCCAATTATCCTTCAAATTGTTGGAAACACTCATGTAATTCAGGTCCACATTAAATTTATCAACTTATTCTTGCAGATTTTAAGCTGTAAGTTGATAGTGTTGGGTTTAGAGCTGATGATTATGGCAGGCCACGGAGTTTCACTTTTGCGCCAATGACAGCATTTATTTGCCCATGTACAATACACACTGACCCTATGCAGTCAACAACATGCAAATTAATGCAATACCCCAAAACTCTAAAATTGCCTGGACCATCCACACAACTGACTGTGCATGCTCTATAGGAAGGACAGTATATAGGATGGTTCAATCTTTTGCATCTTTGCTGAAGTGATGGCTGTAAAAACTGCATAAAAAACATGTGCCAGTCTGTAAGAAAATGTTTAAAGTAAAATATTTTTGCCAAAAAATGAAGGCAATAACTTTTCAACAACAAAAGAAAGCCCTGGTAATTTACATATGACTTTTAACAACTCAAGTTAGGGTCACTCATTTCTGATGCCAATCACTGGGTGACTATCCCTCTGCTAACCCAGTCACTAGTCACAGATACTGTATGTTCCTTCGCATTACAAGGGGCTTGAGGTTGGACAACTTACATGAAGTAAAAAATAAGGCACTTTCAAAACAACTTGACTTCCTGCATTCAGATAAAAGAGCTGCTCAAAGGAATCACATCATCTGCAAATGTATTGTTATTTATCCTTGCACACAGTGGCTGCAGCAGGCATCTCGAGCAAGTTAAAGCTGTAGAGTGTAACATTTAATTAGAAATAAATGTCTGCTACATTGAAACCGTTGTCAAATGAGTTCACACAATGCTGATTAGGCCCCTCAGCTCCACACAGCTCTCTGTGTTTCATTCTCATGCTGCACAAAGAGTGATGCCTTTTACATCACAGCTGACAAAAGCAAAGGCAGAGCTGTAACAGCTACACTAGTAAAGTGGCAAGACGGCAGCAATCTATTGGAACATGGGCTTTAAGTTGTCCTTTCAGGAAACTCTGAAGGTTTACCTGAGGCGTGGGTTAAAGTCTGATGTCACTTCCTTCCTCCTTGGCTGAAAGTGCTAAAAAAGCATCTAGGAAAAGTTTCCACCAATCATCATAGCCCTGACTTGCACGTGTGTATGTGTGTGTTACTTCCATCAGCTTTTTTCTGAGCTTTAGATCATAATCACTGAGAAACTGTTATCAAAATACCCTGAGCATCTTTGATTCACTATGGTTATTCCATCCATTCCTTGTTGAGCGAGGTTAGCAACTCTAGCAGTGTTCTGGCCGACCTGATAATGTAAAATAATGTTACTCGGACTAATAAGGTAGAAACCTGACCTGATCCCATTCAGTCTCTGTATCTGTGCAATTTATTGTGTGATAGGGAAAAAAAAATGAGAACCAGCTGCAATAAGATAAAACCGGGCATGCACCTGAACTTTAAGACAATATATAATAGAACTTTTTTTAAACACAATTAGATGATCAGTTAGCAGCTTATAAAACATACAATATTTTACATTCTTTCATCATCAAAGACGAGGGCTGTTCAAAAAGATGAACACCAAGTCTGTCCTCCTCAGCCTCTCTAGTGCTTCTGCAGTCGCAGGTCTGATGTTGTCTCAGTCAGAATGATTGACAAGAGGCATGTAAATAACTGAAGTCACACATTCAATGGTTGGAACTTGAAAGAAATGGCATCCATAAAGCAGAACAATCAAAAACACTTTATTCTTTATGACTCCTTGTGGAGATTTACCTTTACACTTGTCGTTCTGCAGGTGGTTCGATGGTCAAGGTCAGCAGTCAACATAACTCACAAAGGCAAGGCTGATTTAAAAGCACCTTTCAAGATAAAAACCTTAAGCGATCAAGAGATGCAGAATGTACTGTATACATATTAAATATAAAGGCCAAAATGTGTAAAATAATAAAACTGATAACTGAATTTGTGGGATATTTGACTTAACGTGCTTGAGAACAAGAAGTGTGTGAATGTGTGTGGCTTTTCTGGTTTCCAGCACTCCTGTTCTCACCTGTTACATATCCAACTCTTATCTACACAACAAGCACATGAATAAAATGCTTGTTATACTTAAAAATCATGTCAGTTGTCAACACCTAAATGAATAAAGTTCATTCAAGGCAAAGTTCCAAAGTTATGCAAAAATAACTTGCTTACTTTGGTTTGAACGGTCTTAATTCATTAAGGTGTTACCAACTAACTAACCCAACTGTAACAACACAGAAGAGTCTAACAGGCTGGTCCCTGTAACTGCTGCTTCTGTTCCTGGTATAATATTTAATGACCTAAGTGATGTCATTAAATGTCTTAAAATTTAATAACAACAGAATATTTATACTAAGTAAAAGTAACCACTTGTTTTACATGAGGCAGGGTAAAGCTGGAGCATTTTTGGACTTATTGATAATTTCTTCCATAAAAACCTTTCAGAATAATAGGCAGTAAATCAATTCTGCACCTTGTCTGGGCTGCGTTTTCCAGTCTTGGGGAAATGTGACCTCACTAGCCTTTAATGGGAGACTTAAATCAATCATATGGCACTTCAGAGAAATATGGCACTGCTATTTGCTGTTCAGCCAAGTAGTGCTGTAGTCAACATCACACTAACCAAGACTTTTAGGGACCAAGACTGAGACCAGTGCATCACCTATAATTTGTGTACATCATAAGATTTATCAATATCAGAATCAATAGCTCCCTGACATAGTTATCAGCACCTGTCCTGCAGATCTGATGCAGATTAATTAATGATTTGGTGTTAAAGGAGCATAGACATGGCAGATGCAGACTGATCATAACGTAAAGTGTGGACTTCTTTTCCCTCGTTTTCCATATTCTCTGTATTTTCTTGTATTTCAACCTCTTTGTTCCTTTGTTCTGTTGCACTGATTCACTCAGTGACCCTTCTGGTCCCTCACTTTATCTCACTGATACACACACACACACACACATGCAAATCTCAAATAGCATAAAGGCATGAAAATGTGTTATTAGCCAAGAGCTTGGCAGACACTTTGATAAATAAAACTACAAAGATATGGGGAGAACAGTGCAGTATTTTTCTGTCTCATTAAAAGCAGCAGTCGCACCACTTGTATCTCGCCGATGTCAACCACAGTTGCAGTGATACAATCTGTGAGTCAACAACAGTCCATGGTCAGTAACAGATGATTAGTAATTGTTGGGCTGGAGCTGCTGTATTGCACCACATCGGTGTGCAGGTGGAGATAATAACAGTGCCAGATTTTCATCACTTAAATTGATTTTCTCGGTCTTTAAATAGCAAAACCAGAAACATACAGCATTCATTTAAAGCCTTGTTTACAAGGATGTGCACACACTAATTAAGAAACATTTGAAGATGATGTATATCAGAAATATATTATATTAACACATTAAATGACCATGATGCGTCATCGGAGAAACATGTGAAGGAAATGCGTTAAATTGAATTCACTGATAACAATGGTGGTGCCACCCATTGCCACTCACCCAGTAATATACTATAGCTCTCAGCACTTCAATACACTGGATACCAGCAGAGTGAGCAGACAGCAGCTATAGCTGCTAAGCCTTGCAAATACTGGACAATACCTAATGTAAAAAGCAGCGGTACCCCTCTCAAAATTTCTCAACCAGAGGAGAAGAAAAAGAAAGTGAAGAGGAAGTTCGCATTTTAAGTGTTTGGACGTAAAATTGCAGTAAGCATTTTAAATGCTGAAGGTTGCTGCGACGCACATTTTACCTCATATCACCTTTAATAACTATTGAGGTGTTTTGGGGTTTTTTTCCAACACTTGGACACAAGATGATGAAACATACATTTGCATACAAATATTTCAATTGATGAAACAGTCCAAAAATGCAAATTTTACTTCATTATACTCTCATAACATCACAATGTAAATATTACATATATTTTCAAATTAATATAGGTCAAAATGGATTTGCAAATCATTGTGTATCTGTTTTTATTCACATTTTACACAATGTCTGATCTTTATTGGAATCAGGAAAAATTGCACTTTAACTGGTTTCTTTAGACTTTTCAGTTACTGCTGGGCAATAAAAAAAAAAAAACAAATACTCAGTAATGTGTTACCACATAGTGCTTCTTCATTTCCATAACTAGTATGCAACATTTTAATTTGAAATTCACATTCTAATATAAGTAACAAGTAACCTTTATAGTTGGGGACTGGTTTGGTTGCTGTCCAACTGATGGAGTAGGGTTTGACTGTTGCTGCTCAGGGATATGTTTGGAATAAACACAGAGCACACAAGAATGATGCTACAGTGATGTTGTCCTTTCATGTTGTCAGGATCTGCAGTACTCTGTCTATTTCCCCTTTGGCCCTATGGTGGTTACCATGATTCTCGTTGCTTGTTGGCCCCAAAGGCAATGTCCTCACCTGTCTTTGTGTGTTTTATCCGTCTTATAGACTGTGAGATTTCAATAATCTCACAGTCTATGTGATCATTTTAAATCACATTCTGCAACATGGACCTAATTAACTTGGCTAAGACATCAAATATGATGCAAGCATTCTGATGCTGACACCTATTTAATCGTAAGCTCCACAAAGCATCACCTGCAATGTAATTTATCAACATCAGTAGCTATGTCATTGGCAGTGACACAAGTTGACAATGTCAATAACATGCACCAGTGTTAAACATCAGGGGAAGATGAACACTTTGCAACCATTCTGTATATGTGTGTGTGTGTGTAGGAAAATCTAAAGAAGGGGCTACAGATCCCACAGACCCACTGTATCACAAATACCAGCATTTTGTTTATGTTTTACCACTACTGCATTTGACTGCATTTGACACTGATGATACACATCATTTTCACATCATTTTCATATTGCAGTAGTAGATGGTAGCATCACACACAATGTGACATGGTCATTCCACATTTCTGACACTGACACGCTACAGTATCTTTGATCACAAGACTGTGACGGCAGCTGTCTTTGAACCCCACAGTACAATGTGGCAGGGCTGTGGCTGACATCAGTATACTCTAACCTATATTCTGCTCTCCCACCACCTCCTCAGTCCCCTGACTGAAGCCTGGCTTTCTTCTCCAGTCTGTCAGTTTGTTATTGTACCTCCACTGGTAAACACTGCAGTCAAACCTCTGCCTTGCCCCCTTTTTTGTCAATGCTTTACTTGGTTTTTGGACTCCTGCCTGAACCTGCTCTCTTTGTGTCAGAGCCATAATCACCTGCTTCGTCCAGCATTGTGCCTTGCCAGTCAATGCAACATAGTAGCTGCTCTGCTCCTACCCAGCACACTCCAGCCACAAAGCCAACCTCCCCCTCGTCAAGAGTGCAGACACTCACACACTGGGCTCTCGCTCTACCTGCCAGTCACAATGTTAAAAAAAAAAAAAAACAACTTACCTTTGTTTGCTACCTTGCTTCCTCTCACAAACTGTAACAAATTGACATTACATTTGCAAATACGACTGTATTTTTCATGACAGCACATATGTAAAGGAAGTGAAATACTCTGATAATTATTCAGAATAAAACTCAACCACAAAAAGTTTAAATGTAAATGGCTTGGTGCTGCTGGGGAAGGAAAGAGAGAAGCCACAGCTACAAAACAGCATTAAGGAAAAAAGAGGAAAGAAAAAGATAATCCTGCAGATGTGAATGATATGATCATCTTGTTTGTGTTCTCACTCCGCATCCTTGAACTAACTTCCCACAGGGAGATGCTCTTTCCAGACCTGGCTGGGTTTCCTCATTAGATTCAATATTTCTTATTCCGTTCAATTACATGGAAATCTTTCACAGTACAGTTTCGGCCTTGTGTGTTAAAGTAGCTGCATGTGTCAGGTAAGGAGTTTATATTTCAGAGTATAGATTAAAAAAGTGTGGGTGTATACATTCCTCCATCTGTACAAAGAAACAAACACACACACATACAGCAGAACTACACCCACACCGGTCTGGATCTATCAGCTTTCCCCTCATCTGGCTCTTCGGTTGGTGCCATGTGAGGAGGAGACATCTGTTCAGGAGGACAGCTCGTCCTTTGGCTGGCTCCATTTGAAATAAAACATCACCTTTTTAGTTAATTTTAAATCTTTGAAATATCAAAAAGATTATCCCGTTAAATAATTTCATTTTGTGGTTTATGCTGACCTTGATAATTTGCCAGTAAACCTTCAAGCCACAGCGTTCAGTAATATACAAGATGCTGCACTTTAGTGAGAAAACAAACATTATCCACATACACATTACTTTATCAGGGAGTTTACTTTATATATTTATTTTACACAATAATCCAACACAGATAAGCTGACAAAAAAATTAACTATTTCAAACTAAGGCAGTCAATATATAAATGTGTTACCAATACTAAAATACATTTTCAGGAAATTTATGATTTATAAATTCATACTGCAGGTAACTGAAGGTGATGAAACACAGGTGTTAGTGCCACGCTGCTCCTGCACACACAGAACAGGTAAACAGTTACAACAAAAAAAAATGTGGCAATGTGGCAATGTGGCACTTAAATGTTGAATAACACAGTATACACAACATATTAAAGGCAGCTCAGCAACCTTTAACTTGTGTTTTTTATGGCAAAAACCAGAAGTAGAACCATGCAGGGTTTCATTAGATTCAACTGGGCAGAACCTCTAAAATCTGAATCAAGTAAAGAACGTACTTGCCTGACTCTCCTGGGATATACTGTACACAATCATTATAGAAAATCCCTCTCTCTCACTCTTTCCAGATTTTCTGTTTTAAGAAGCTGTTGCAGAATAAGGTTGATATTAAATGGACTTTGCTGTTGCACGCTGAGACCTCCTGGTCGCTGAACCCTGAAAATATTGCGCACAGAGCTCCTGGAGCTGATGTCACAACCAAGGTAATGCCCTCTGGCAGGAAACAATGCTGTTAACCTGTACAGACAAACATAGCACACAACTGTAAACTGTAAATCAGGTAATATGTCAGACTACTGGTCTCTGGCTGCTTTCATCATAAAAGTGTAGATGGTGGGTAGCGATTGTGCCCCAGGATGCCAGAAAAGTCAGAGACAGTCCAACAGGAGAGCGTTTTACCACATCCTCACAGATCCTGAGAAATGTGCTCACAGTGAGCAGAAGAAGACGCAGTGATGGGAACCCACCAGCAACAGAATTTGTGGTGAACTATTGTTCTGTTAACAACAATTATTTAGATTGCACTGCCATTACTAATGCAACACTTACCCTTCTAGTGACAACAACACTGGAATGGAAGTTAATAATGGAAGTTGGTATATCAGGATTCTGCAGGTCCAGAATAACGTCCAAACTGGGGGCATTATAAGCAACAGATATATTCAGTCATTGCACCACTGCAATACATGGGTGGATCTCTGTGGGTTTGAATTGTGCACTTCTAATCCGTTCATTTTGGCTGCATCATAAGCTGCCATGATGGCTTTTCATAAGAATCTAGTCATGTCAAATCCTTTCTTTTAACTGTTTCCTTGTTGTGTGTGTGCAGGAGCAGCTTGGCACTGGCTGGTGACACACACATCTCCAGTTACCTGCAGTATAAAGACCTCAGCTCTTCAGCAGCTTGTCGGCAGAATTTCTAGAGGATACAGGGGTTGGACAATGAAACTGAAACGCCATGTTCCTCTTGCGTCCACAGTTACTCCTGTTGGATGTGGTTCGTCCTTCTTGGTGGTTTGCTGACATCACCCTGGATACCGTGGCTCTTGATACATCACAGAGACTTGCTGTCTTGGTCACAGATGCACCAGCAAGACGTGCACCAACAATTTGTCCTCTTTTGAACTCTGATATGTCACCCATAATGTTGTGTGCATTGCAATATTTTAAGCAAAACTGTGCTATTACTCGGCTAATTGAACCTTCACATTCTGCTCTTACTGGTGCAATGTGCAATCAATGAAGATTGGCCACCAGGCTGGTCAAATTTAGCCATGAAACCTCCAACACTAAATTGTTTCAGTTTCAGTTTCATTGTAGTTAATTGTAGTTTTTTGCCTTGGAGTCAATCTTGCACCAGTGCTACCACTCCACTGTCTGTAGTCCACCAGTGCCACACTCCTCCCATTGTTGTCTACCCTCATCTCCACTGGCCTGAAATTATCATTAAAGTTAAAAGACATTTTGCCTCAAGTATTTTGCAACAGTGCCAGGTTTTGTCTTATTCTTATCATCTCAACATGAACAGTCACTCCATAGAAGGTTATTGTGATTTGGGCCATTTAAAATGTTTTGCTGGGTGTTTGGGGGTATCTGTATTTCTTTATTCTGAGCAGCTTAATGTCACAGAGGCATTACACAGCTCGGTCCCCTGCACTAAGCCTGAACGGAAGCTATTTAGCACTAAAGAGGTTTCTGTTTAAATCCTATTCATGATGGTGTGGTTTATTAAAAAGGATTTGAAGCTCAAAAGAGGACAGGACGCATCCACAAGGACTCTGAAAAGATTCATTATAGAATGTCATAGAATAGACAAGCAGTACAGCAGAAACATTCACCATACAGGTTATGAATTTATTGTTTCCAACAAGAAAAGGATCAACCCTTGAACAATGACTCTGAGTCTGTTTGATTGGGTGGAGGTTCCAGTGTGGCTCTGTCTGAAACCAACCAAACCTAACCAGACATTTTTGATTTTTTAGTTTAACCTGCCCAGAGCCTGATTCAGTGGTGTCTTTTGAGCTTGGCAAACATCACCTGAGTTTGTACTGCCTAAGATATAACAAATAGGTACGATGATAAAAAAGATAAGGCAATGAAGACGATGTAGCCATGTTTCACAGGCATTTGTAAAGCAGGCTTGACATAATAGTGATCATAATACCCACTCAGGTAGGCTTGACAGCTTGGATTGCCCAGTCAACATGACAGAACCTAATATTAAAAGAATTTCCTGAATAAGTCCTTCAACATATCTTTCTGTCTTAAAACAACTGTTAGGCTGAGGGGCCCTGGTGCACAGAAAAAATACATTGTGTTGCTTTATATAAATTTCTGTCATCATATGAAAGAAGAATATTAAAATGGTGGTAAATTCCACCTGGAATAACTTACCTGCTACATTTATGGGAAACTAAAGTTGTTTTAAAACAGTTTAGATCTATTTATCTATCTGTTACTGTTGTCTTCCCTATAAATACAGTTATTGGAGTTTCTTGCTGAGCAACATACCTTTCACACACAGTTCCCAACAGTGACGTCATGAGGCAATGTTCATCCAGCAAATGTTCATCAAACATGTTCTCACTCTGAAAATCGTGCTGAAGAGGTATGTATGTTTTAAAAAGTGAAGCCAAGGGGTCCTGAACAAACGTTTGCATGAAGCAACATGACAAACGCAGGAGTTTCACAGTGTGAAAGACATCAACATCAACAGAAAAAAAAAATTGCAGATACCAGATGCAAGTAGCCTTAGGTTTAACCTCTCAAATCACAGGCAGTAGTGGCAAAGGCAACAGAAGACAAGAGCAGTAATTTATCATACAGAAGCCAGCTGCCGTAACACCAAGACCAAACAACAGACAAATCCCAATTTCCTATTTAGATTTCCTCTCAGTTAGCTGTCATATTAAGTAAAACAAAAGAAAACAGTGACATGCATCCTGAATTACTAAACCTATGCTTTCCAACAAAGTGATTATAATGGAAAAAGTGATTATAATGAAAAAAAAAAATAAGCAAAGATTAACGAAAAGGTGCATTTTTCACTGTATTAACCTGGGGTAATTGGGTCTGGCACATTTGTAATTCTTTTAGTCTCTGCTTGAATTTAAAATACCTTTTGGGGGATTTGAACGGCGCTTTGCTGCACGATCATGATCTTACAGGGGATTCAGCAGTAGGTTGAGTGGAGTTAAACGGGTTAATGAAGGTGCTGCAAACAATGTGTGACATCAAAGAATAGAGGCTGAATGCAAGTGAATGTGTTTTCGGGATAAAAGGGGGGGTATGAAATTTAAAAATGGTGATACAAAAGCTTTTTTACTCTAAGTAACAATCTTATCTGCAGTGTGGAAATTATTTAGTATATGTTTATCAATATTATACAGTACTGTGCAAAAGTCTTAGGCCACCACCAGCTTTGTTGTTTTTATGTCAATTTTCTGATTATTGGCGTTTAGATTGAAAAGATGTGACTAAAAGTCAGTCTTATACTATATGATCAACCTGTCAATGAGTTGAACTTGTGCAACATGTGTATGTAATACTCAAACATGTCTTCAGTAAACCAGGTATAATAGACATTTTTCACAGCAGCTGTTTGTTGGCATGAAATAATAGGAGAATCACAGGTTTTACCAATAACATTAGGGTTCCATTCCAGGTTTTAAAGAGCCATGGTTGTGTTATTGTTCAAGTGTAAATGTAAGTCACACTAAATATTTGATATTATAGAATTATTTGCTGTTTGTTTTTTTTCTGAAAAAAAGATGTTATTTTCAAACTGCATATGTGTTTCTCCATATTTTCAGGATATGTTCCAATAAAGTGATAATAATTGTACAGGATGGTCATTATAGCATTGCTAAAACAACAAATCCAATGGTGACCTAAGACTTATGCACAGTACTGTATATAATCATATTATATATGTCATAAATGGCATAAATGAATTAAAAAACAATTTCCAAATGAGCTACAACATTCTTTATCACAGTCAGAACTGGATGAATAAGGATGAGACTCCAGTTTATATTAGAGATGATGCCTGACAGAGTAATATATGTTTAACGAGCAAGAGAGGAGCTGACTCTGAAAGACCGTCTATACATTGTTTAATGTGCTGAGCTTATGTTTGTTTTTATTGAATCATCAGCATCTCTTTCTTCCTTCTGATCGCTTGACATGAAGCCGGCCAGCAGAGAGAGAGAAGGGTGGGTTAAAAAAGGAAGCAGGTGGATTTCTCTTTGTTTTTCCTTACAAGAGACGTTTCATTCAAACACACAAACACATCTCCATTAGTTGTCCTGCTTTCATCTGTTGTTGCATGTTTTTGTCACATTCACTCAAGGTAATAGGATGCATGCGCGGCTGCATCTCATGTCACGTTGTCAGCTCTTCTGTTTACAGCAAAAGAAGCAGCTCTTTAATGAATCGGCCTCGGTGCTGGAAGCTTCCAGTGATGGATGCAATGATGTGAAGTTAGAGTTCTGTCCTCTTGCTTGTCCTGAGGGGAAAAACTGTCCTACTCTGGCCACTGAATGATTTAATGTCATTTGATCAGCAGATTGGCCTTTAATCTCATTAACTCGGGAACATGCCATTCCCCTTTCACTAATCAAGCCAAAATGTCACCAAAAATGAACACCTTTGCCCTCGGTGCAGTGAGAATTCATATGGGCTTATGAATTGCACCTGAATTATCAGCAAAACCTCGTGCTCTTATACTCGCATCTATCGAAAAAGATATTGCATGACATTTCACGACATACCTGTACTGAGAAACTCAGCAAGTAAAGAGCTGCTGCCAAATTAGTCTAAATGACTGAGCTTATACATCATATTTATATTGTAAGGTAAGTAAATGAAAATTCAATGTCAACATTTAAAATAGCATTATCCAATGCAGAAAAGCCTTAAGTTTCATACATATTTACTCAAATATGTATGAAAATTAAAAGTGCTATTTGTGATCTATGTTGGTTCTGGTAGAGAGATTTTTAAACTTTGAAACATAAATGAATGTCTTTTGCGTTCAAGACTTTGCCTTATGAGCTCACACATTGCTGAATTAATGCTTGAAAAAATATTAAGTGATTCTCAGTATAGTTAGAAGACAACTATAGATTAGACAACAAAAAAAGGCTTTAATAATACATAAATTTGATGGGATAAAGTAAAACACAAACAAGAAAAAAAAGAAAACACACAGCAGAAACAGGCAACTACAAACAAACAAACCAACAGAGATAATGGCAAGTTGAAAGACTAAATACACTAGGGAGAACGGGATATTAAGACACAGGTGCAACACATTAGGGTGGCGCAGACAATCAAGACAGGAAATCAAACTTAACAAGGTACACAAAAAGAAATACTACAAAATAAAATAGGAAACAATGCACAGAAAACCAGACATAAAGAACCAAACAAAAGTTCAAACAGAATTTTGTCCAACGAAAAGATAACAGTGGTTGTGTTTTCTTTTTTTTATCTTGCTGCAGTCAGGATGTAATTAGTTTTTTTTTTTTTTACATAAAGACAGGCAGTGGCAATGACAAAGGATGGAACGGAAATGTAGTGTTATTAAAGTGAAACAGCTGTAAACATTTTGAGTATTTCCTGAAAACATGTCAGTAAAACGGTTCAGGGGAGAATTATGCAGGTTGTTTCACAATTATTCAGTAGTCTGGTACGATGACAGAAGATATGCAGATAGGCGGGTTGTATTTCATCCACTGATGTTGAAAATAGGGGACGTGGCAGTGACCAAGTCCAAAATATCCATCAACAGCATCCTTTACCCCCAAAAACGTAGTCCATGTTTAATCTGCTGTTTGTCAGACTTTCATACTTATTTATCCTTACAAGATCAATATGCCTTATATGAACATGAAAAAAAGGACTGCTGGGATATGACATACTTTTTACCAGAGCTTCTCATAATAATAATAATAATAATAAGAAGAAGAAGAAGAAGAAGAAGAAGAAATATGCTTTTAAATTGTAAAAAAATATTCCTCTGTACTTTGACCTATATTTTTACATTTCTGAGTGAATTCTTACATCTACGGTATCACTGTGTTATCCTTGAGAAAGACATTGACCTTTCATGATGAGACGCAGCACCGTGGGAGGCAGCAAGGTCTCAGTAAAGGCCTCTGGCTGGATTTTTAAGTATGTAAATTATAAAATTTTCAGAACCTTGCTAGAAGAATTACAAGAGCAAAATAATGTGCAACACTGCAAGATTTGAGAGTAAAACCATAGTATGATGTTGACACTGCGTCCCTCATCTGAAAATGAGCTCTGTCAAGAATTGCTGTCAGACCTGACCTGAGGGAACGTTTGTGGCAGTGCAGGGACAAGAAGTAGTTACCTTTTCATGGGCAGTTGTTTGTGTTTCAAGTCCTACTCCACCCTGTTTGACATGAGATCCAAACACTGGTATACCAAAAAACAAAAAGGGTTTCAATGATTTGAATGTAATGTACATTTTTTATATTTAAAGGTTATGCAGGAGGCAGTGGTGACCATGAAAGAAGAAAGTCAAGCTATGTGTTCTTTATATTTCAGGTAGTATAAATTCTGTATATGTTTTCCTCGAGCTAAGGATGAAGGATATGACTGTGGCTGGGCTTGGGTGGGTCTGAAGACAAAAACCAGAATGTCTGTCAGGTATGGTTAGTTTTTACATTGGCTTGGTCAGGTTTAGCTCGAAAATTTGCCTTTAAAGATGTTTTCTATGGGGAAATATGGATCACATGGCAAAAGTATGGCAGAAGTACCGCATTTTCATTCTTGTTCACCTGACAGATGTTCCAGACAAGGTTAGAGGAGCTAGAGCAGGTTCACCCTAGAGTCCTCACCCACTTAGTTATATATGTGTGTGCCAACAAGATAGAAACCTACTAAAACACTACCACTCACCATCCTGATTCACATCCTAATGATCAGACAGATGCTGCAAGGAAGGAAACTTGTCTGAAGGTATTTTCAGTGTAGGGTGTGGAGGAAAAAAGATACAGGAAGTAGATCATTTTGCAATTTGTTATATACACATTTTTAGGTAGGAAGAGACCTACAACAAGCATATCTAGCTGATATACGGGATATGTGTTGATCTAGTGGGCTTTGCTTTTACGTGTGAGAATGAGTCTTCAGAGGCTTTACCTTCGGGGATGGAGAGAAAACTTCAAAGATAAAATCATGCAAACGCTTTGAAACATTTCTAGCACAAGGCAACAGGGACTAACACTGGTTCTTTGAGAGCGTCTGGGTTATAAAGTGAAGGAGAAGGAAACACACAAATAATTAGTCCATTTATTTGGTAGATTATTTGTTTTGTGTGGGTCATGCCAAGAACCCAAAAAAATGCAAGCTCACAGCCTCTTTACATGTTGTCCAAATGTAGTTGTTGCCATACTGTTACACGCATCTTATATACAGAAACGTGGACCATTCGTTCCCCAGCAATCTGTCACATGGCACCTTTACATAGAATGGTCTTTTTGAACCAAAAATGGAGATTACTGATGTCTACTTAGATAAATTAAATAATATTTATGGTCAAAAACCTCATAGTCTCTTCAGATTAAGCCAGTTTATTGCTGCTCTCTGCCAGCCTCTGAACAGTCGCTCTGTTTCTGAGCTAATGCCCGCCCCCCAGAACACTGTCTCTTGTGATTGGCCGGATACCAGCTGACTGACTGCTCCGCCATGCTTCTTCTTCAGGTTGAATGTTCACGCCCATGACTGGAAGTAGCTGTTGGGGGAGGGCAAATGTGCTAGTTAGGTAACTAAACTTTTCAAAACCGCTTGCTCGAGCTCAGGTAAACAGAGAAGCCCTTCTTTCTCAGAAATGGTTGAAGTGTTTATTGTGACACTTTAGTGATGTTTGGATACGGGACACGGGGACACACCAAAAAACATCAGAAATTTGATTTTCCAGTGAATGTCCCCTTTAAAACTTTTACCACCTGATGTTATCTTCAGCAGTCTAAGAATGGAGTAAAGAAAATTAAATCATTTTTAAGCTCTTTCAGAATGATAAAATCTGCAAAAAAATGGACAGCAAACTGAAAAAAAAAACTGTACAGTCATTACTTGAACATTCTCATTATCTTCTCTGTGCTGTGGGAGTCCTGACTGATGAAAGTCCTGAGGAGCAGTGTGCATGCACTGAAAACCTCCCCCTGTAAACACAAGTGAAATAAATAAAGCAAAATGGTCGGCCCTTTGTTGTAATAGACTCCATAAATAGGACAAAAGAGTCCATAAATACAGAGCAGCGCTCTCTGAAGCAGAACAGCTTCCCAGGGGTTTTATTCAGCCGACGCTGTGCTCATCTTTCTCACTGTTGCAGTGTGGTTTCAACTGCTTCCCATTATTGGCTGGAGAAGAGGCTGCTCAGCTGTTAAAACCTGCAGTCCTTCACAACTATCTTAATAGAGATCTCTCTATCCCTCCCTCCCCCCTCTCTCTCTCTTTCTCTCTGTCTCTGTCTCACTCTCAGGTGGAAATATCTATCGAATCTCATCACTTTGGCAGTGAATGCCAGCTACCATGGTCACAGAATTAATGAATAATGTAATTAATGAATATGCTTCATGTTGAGTTTGAAGCAAAGGTTTTCTCCAACTCCGTTGAAAGTTTTTGATACTTCAAATATTAACAAGCAAACTGTTTCTACATTCAGAATAATCTCTGAATCTCAGAATAATCTATTAGTGAGTAGGTGATGTTTCAGATGGAATAGTCTCTGCAGTATTTCTCATTGTCTGAAGAGTCACCTGCTCAGTCATAAGAGACTGTTCTATTTATTAAAGTTAAATGTGCATTCCTTTGAACATTTTGATAATTCACAAGTAAGTGAATCAGAACTAAATCCCAAACTCCTAGATTAAAACAGAAATAGAGACATTTAAGGCCTGAAGAATGAAATTACTTTTTTGAAAGGTTAATTAAAATACCTGCATTTCGCACTGCATGCATTCTATGTCTACTAGGACCAAAAACAGTCTGGCTCGTATACATTTTTGCATGATTACTTTAGAAAAGTAGATGAGACAATGTATTTGCCATAAACTTTTTCATGTTTTCCATGGTTTGCAGAAAAGAAAAATGGCAAGTATTTTCTGGGAGACCAGGCTGGGATTAGAAATGTTATTTGAAAACATCAGTCAAACTATTTTACATACCGTTATTAATAATTGATATTAATTCATCTTTAATTCATTCTTTAACAGCGTGATGCTCAATAAAAGGGTAAAAGTCAGTGTGGGTCAGTGTAGCCGTAGTTTTCGACCCATGAAAAAGTAGAGGTCATATAGTATACTGAATGTACTGTCCTTCTGAGAACCAACAACCAGAAAAATCAATAAATTCTGTGAACCTCTCTAATGCCTCAAAAAGAACAAAAATAACAAATAACACACAGATACACACAAATATCTAATCTTATGATTTTTGTGGTATTGATTTCTGAGGGGCCACACGGTTGGTGCAGTGGTTAGCACTGTTGCCTTTGCAGCAAGTCCCTGGTTTGCGACCGGGTCAGAACATGGGTCTTTCAAGGGAGTTTGCATGTATGTTCTCCCTTTGTGTGTGTGGGTTTTCTCCAGGTTCTCCAGTTTCCTCCCACAGTCCAAAAACATACAGATTTAGAGATTAGGCCAATTGGACACTCTAAATTCCCCGTAGGTGTGAATGTGAGAGTGAATGGTTGTTTGTCTCTATGTGTCCCTGTGATGGACTGGTGACATGTCCAGGGTGTACCCTGCCTCTCGCCCTATGTCAGCTGGGATTAGGCACCACGACCCTCATGTGGAGGAAAAAGTGGTAGAAAATGAGTGAGTGAGTGATTTCTGAGGAGTGGGTAGTATTTAAATTTGGATTTAAAGCAAACATGAACAAAACTGGTGTGTTATCTGAATTAATGAAGTGAAAAACACATCTGCATGCCAGAGCGAAGCCAACTGCATGAAGAGCGAAGTTACAGTAACATCGCTGTCCCCTCTGTGACTGGCTACAGTGCACCGGAGGTCATAAACTCTGCATCCTCCACATCAGCAAATAAAACATGATCCAAAATGAAAAGTCAAAGCACGCTTCAAATACATTGTATTTCTATGTAGTTGTAGTCACTGTTGAGTCCACATTTAGCGGGTGAAGATCTGTTTTAACTCGCTTCAATTGATGACCAGGAAAACTCAGTCTTTGGGTTGAATTCCCTTTGTTTGTTGAACAGCGGCTTTAAGGAGGATAACCTGGTGATGCAAGTATCTGTGAGCGTGTTTAGCATGACGATAAAAACTATGCAATCTCCCCGTCACTCATACGTGATCAGTGAACCCACTGCAGCTGCACTTATAAAGAATCAGCCACTCCTTGTGCGCCATCACCATAACCATAACAAATAATCAAGGTATAAAGCAAACACAATGACCTGATAATTGGGATAATTGTTCAGAATGGCTCCTACACTTGTTTCAGTTATTTTAGGTTGTTTTTATCCTACTGATGTATCTTCAAGTGTTGAACCTGCAACCTGCATCAAATACCTAATATTTGTTAAGTGGCTTGATCCATCTAAATGTCAGCACAAATCTCCAGATCATTTTACATGAAATATTTATTACGAGACTTCACTGATTGTAGTCAAGCTGAGTTTACCTTATTTGACATGCAAGTCATTAAAGTTGCTGCTTTAGTGTAAGTTAATAGTTCACACCCCAGGGGAACAATGTGGGAGCCGATCTGTAAAGTGAATCCTGTTCACTCTGACATTTTTCAGCGCCTGCTTTGCTTTTTCAGACTGAGATAGGTCACTCTAATTTTTCATAGATAGATAGATAGATAGATAGATAGATAGATAGATAGATAGATAGATAGATAGATAGATAGATAGATAGATAGATCATATACTGTAAATAAAAGTAATAATAGTACTTGGTCATCAATCTTTGTTCTCTCTCTTGATGAAAACATCCTCTGCTCTTAATTCAGTGGTCAGTCTTTTTCTACTGCAGAGCCAAATACGAATTAGGCTGAGAGCAGCAGACAGGCCTCACTGACAGAATATAATTACAATAAAAGGTCAACAGGGACCCAATCTGCCCAAACGACAGGATGGGAAATGTTGGTCAAGCCCAGAAGTGTTAGACACTGGCAGAGACGGAGTCACAGCTGCTGGTCATTACTGAAGTGTTGCAAGCAGGAGCATTTACACTTTCGCTGTAACTGTGATCATTTTTTTGGCAACATGGTCACAATTCTGTACTACACTATTGTGTTTTCTTCGGTTTGTCTTGATGAAGTCAGAAATCAATCAATGTTGCTGTCTTCTTCTGCTGTGTCTCAGCTCTATTCTGACAGTGAGTAATGTGGACTGGCCTATGACTGGACTTGCTTGAATTAATATGGAGATGTTTCACCTCTCATTCAAGAGACTTCAGAAGAAAAATATCCAGTTATTTACCGTTGTCAGGGTTAACTGAGAGACAGTCTCCTACTGTGTGGGTGTTGTTCTGTTTGTTCAGTGTGTGAGTGTTGATACTTTTATATATATAAAAAAAGGACAGCAGTGTAGGCGACTGATATTTGGTGTCTTGGGTCACCTCTGCTGTTGACTGATGGTTTCTCTAGGTTAACATATTGTCGATGGCTTCTTTCATTCATCTTGTAAACCATCTGTCTTCCCTGGTCACACTGCGTGCATTCTCCCCATCAAAAGAGTGTCCTTCGTTCTTCAGATGTAGGTGGACATGTGAGTTCTGTCCAGATGAGGCGGCTCTTCTATACTGTGCCGTGTGTTTGTGCAGTGGTTGTTTGGGTGCCCCAGTGTTAAGCTTGGGACAGTCCTCATTACACTGCACTACATGAACCATGTTGATCTGTTTTTGCCTTGGACTCTTGTCCTTTGTGTGAATGAGTTTCTGTCTTAAAGTTGTGCAAGATTTCAGTTTTAAAGGAAAGTGGTATTCTCCTATGAGTTTCTTAGACACTCCAGCAATACACAGAATAACAGTGCTGTTGTTCCATTTATTATTGTGTTCTCCCTTGTCTGATGTATTTTTGTGGAGGTTTTGATAAGGGTTTTTTTTGGTTTTAAGTGTTGAACTGTTGTTTTTCTGTTCTTTCACTTTTCCCTCCATTCTTGTTGGTAATGTGAATGCCCTGGTATTGCAAATTTCTGATGACACTGATTTTGTGCTCCAGTGATTGCTGGGAGTCAAAGAACGGATATTGGTCTGTGTGTTGGTTTCCTGTTTACTTCAACATTGAGATTTCTGTCTTCCTTCCAAGCCTCTATTTTCCACCTTTTATTTGTACAGTACATTTCTACAGCTTCCTGCTGAAGAGGATTGTCCCGGATGACTGAGAACCTTCACAGATACATACAGTCTTAGGCCACCACCAGAAAAATTATTATTTTATGTCTGCTAAATTCTGTGACTGCTGGCATTTTGAATGGAATGATGTGAATTAGAGTTGGTTTTATTCAATATCAGCAAGCTTCCAATAAGTTAAACTCTCATACTTATTACATACCTCTTGATAACCCTGACATAATAGACCTTTTTTTTTTTTTTTACCATAGCCACTTTTCACAAGAAAGAGCTCCAGGTTTAAGAGAACCAAGGTTCAGCATTTGTTCAAGTGTTAGAGGAGGTCGCACAAAATACTTGGCACTTTAACCTGTAGAAGTAAATTTTTCTGATAGATTTATATTACATTAATTCAGCTTTCATATTTGCTGCATTTTCTGGTTGCATTCAGATAAAGAGATAGAAAAATAATTGAATAAATGTGGTCAATTAGCCTCAATGTTAATCATACATGTTGTATGTTTATATGTTTGCACACAAACTTCTTTCTTTCTTTTGGTGCCCCGTGGCAAACTAAAAAAAAAAAAAAAAAAAAAAAAGGATACTGAATTATATTCCAAAATCGTGTGTAGAATTGTAGACTTGTGAATTTGTCATGCAAAAGCACATGCTGTTGCTGTTGCTGTTGCTGCACCGAATGAATAATACAAATCCTGGTGTTTCTCTGTGAAAACAGACAAACTGGGGATTTAAAGCACTGTTTGTATCCCTGTAGTGCTAAATCACATGATAGGAAGCGACCACTGATGACAATGAGCCATTAAAAAAGCTTTTAACATCAAGAAAAGATGAAACTGAAATGCTATAGCTTCAGGCTGTAAAGCTCTAACACCAACATAACACACAAGCAAACGGGCAGCACACACACACACACACACAATACACACCAAAACAGACACACACACGCCATGAAACATCAATGTTTCATGAGCATGGGTTGTTATTTCCTCTTGTTGAAATCCTTTTTTGCTAGAAGCCTCAAAACAACAAAGTAAAGCAAAAGTGTCTTTGAGTGAGACTGTCCATTATAAATTCATTTGAACAAAGCTTGAGTGATCTTGAATGCTTCTTATTTTTTTGGAGATATACAGCGTACCACTAAACCACTAAAAAGTCAAACCTTTTGTCCGACTGATACTAAGGATGCAACTATTAACCAATTTGACTATTAAATGTGGCAGAAACTGTTGTGTGTTGTGTAATTGTAAGGCGCAGCTACAACCAGAGCCACTGAGCTTCTGAACACTGAGACTGCAGTGCAATATTTTTCTATGAACAACATGCCTTTTGCACATGTGATCACCATAGAGATCAGTTACACAGAACAACAGACCCCACTACACCATGGTAGGCGGCAGCCGTGGAAGTGCACCATTAATTCTTGTTGCCACCATACAATAAATAACAGTTACATGGCTACATTAGCTAAACGATGGCCAGGGAACCATCTACTCAAGCTCTGTTTCCAACCAACAAAGCACCTTAAGTCATTAATATGGAAGCATTTTAGATACTCAAAGACCAGTCAGTGTTTGGTCAAGAAGACGGACATCCGACCTGAAAAAATTGCCAAGAGAATTTGCTACCGAATGTTCAACATTTTAGAACTCTCTTTCCAGCTGCACATGACAAATAAGGACAAGGCACTAATTGGTGAATAAGTTAAAGAATAATTACTAGCAATTTGTTCCAATGCAGAACCTCTATCAACCCCTGTGGACCCCTGAGTAAAGACCACAACACTGTAATCCTACAATGCAATAAAAGCTATAAAGATATGTATGCATTTATGTATGTAATGATGAAAACTAGCAATTCATTACATTGTAAAGCCATAAAACTGTGTTTCTTTTCCCTCAGACAATAACTGTGCCATTAAAACCTATAATTGTTACATCCTCAACACCTGCAGATATTTGGTTGCTCTGACATGTCACATGCATCCATTTGCTTTCAACATCAGGGTCTCAAAATGAGGCATGGTTGCAGCAAAATAAATATCATCTTCCCCATGTTTTAAGAGATGACACATTTAAACACTTACAGTGTTATTTACAGTGAATGAAATTCATAATGTTATTTCCAGAAATTGTGGAAGCCACTGACATTTTATTGTATGACGAGACATAACTGCTATATACAACCTACATAACTGTAGGTCATGTAACATGTGTATTTGATTTGGTTTTATTTTATTCTATTCTACGTAGGCTCTACCCTTTCTGCTATAGTGACAGGTCATCTGAGGGTTTTGGATGTTAATCCCATGTTTTTCTGTAGCTCTGTATAACTGTATTGGGTATAAAATAAATAAATAAATAAATAAATACATTTATTTTGCTTAACTGTTTCATTCAACATTAAAGATTTATTTAAAATGCATGATTGTGCTTAATAAAGTGGCACTGATAAATGGATTCATAGTCAGGCAGCTGAGTAAGAATGTGTGTCTGTTTAAATGAGCTGTCTTAAAGGTCTTTGCTTTAAAAAAAAAAAAAAACAAACCCACTTGTTGTCTGTTATTGTCTCAATATTTTTAATGAAACCTGCTACCTTTTCTACGAAAGGAAACATGAAAGATGAAATCTGAAAGATGCTGTCATTGCATAAATATTGTTCACATAGTGTTTACCAGTTTCTGGAGTTTTAACTGAAGTCCTTTCAGCACAGTGTGGGTGTCAGTGCCAGTCTGACTTCTTTTCTTTTTCAGACTTCCCCTTTTTGCTGAGAGATGTGACGAGAGTTGACTGTTCAAATGTTCTACAGTTATGGCTTTTAAAAGATAACTCCTACAGAGGGCTAAGGTTGTGATAAGAGGTTATTATGTTTTTAAGATTTACTGTATAAAATTAATAAAAAATGCTCAACAGTGAAATATCAACAGACCAGCCAAAGCCAAACACTGTGAATAGAAGACATCAAACAGCACCCGTTGTTTAATCTTCCAAAAGCAGCAGTGAATCACACATAAAACAAGAGCAGCTGAAATAAACAAAGGACTCCTCTTGTCAGCATGCATTTGGGCAATAACTGTAAGTCTGAAAGCATGTGACCTCCAAAAGCTCAACTCACACCAAGTTTTGAAAGTGCAATCAATATGAGCCTTGCAGATCAGGCTGGAAATTAAATGAGCTGGAACATGGACTAAACCACACAACATATTTTAAAAATAAAGCCATCAAGCTGGAATGAGAAAATATGGAAATGTGTAATGCTAAGTATTATGTTTTGGCAACTTTTCCAGTTCTTTCCTTTACATGCTGTGCGTTCTTCTAATCCACTGCACTTCAGAGGGAAATTATTAATTATTAATTATTATTATTAATTATTCCACTATATGTACAGACAGTTAGTTTGCAGACTTGTAAAACATGTATGGGGGAAACATGTAGAGCAGCAGCTCTCTCAGAAAAGTTTGCGGGGGAGGTGGGGGGTTAATGGTGATAGTTTGGAGCCCCACACTGCAGTTCGGTCTCCCAGAAAATGTTGCTTTTTTTTGCTTTTATGCAAACCCAGAGGAACGATGCATTTACTCATTCAGTAGTGGAAAAAAATGCTTTTCCATTAACAAATTGTTTAAAATGTCTCTTTTAAAGAGAAGAGAACATGCTTGTGTGTTTTTTGGTGTGTTTTAACCCTGTGGTGCATTGTTTTGTTGAATTTGTCACTCTCAGTTGTAATTTTGGTCTCTCTCTCTCTCTCTGTCGTTAGGACCTAGAATGACATTATGGGGACTTGTCTTCCTTATTCCTTATGGGGACATTCATCAAGTCCCTATAAAGCACATCATTAAATTTTAAGGTGAAGAAGTCGTGACTGTGGCAGTAAATTACTACAGGGTGCTATCAGGGAGCTGTGCTGTTGTCCACCACTTTGTGACCACCTTTTCCCCCAGCATTACACATAAACCACCAAATAGCTAGAAAACTCTGCTCTGCAGAAAGGAACCCATGCTGACAGATATTCTGGGTTTTGGTTGCAGGGAACAGCCCAGGGACCAGATTCTGTGGGACTGCCGTTAAATAAACAGAGGGAAGCTGTGAGGAGGGAGACCACCACTCAGGTGGTAGACCACTCTTTGAGCAGCATGTGCTGCGAAATGCCAAGCTCAATAACACCTCTGCTGTCCGTGGAGCTAAATTACCCTCATAGAACCACAAGCACACTGTTCTGTGACAAGGACAGTAGTGTTATAATGATTGGGAGATGAAGCAATGGAGATTTTCAAATTCAAATACTAATCTGACAGTTTTGAATGAGCTACATGGTGCAAAAATGTTCAAGATAAACGATCTGAGTAATAAGGAGCTATGACAGAAAACAGCATCTCAGTAACAGCATGACCTGAAAGCAGGATTACAGTTGACTGCAGTCCAGGAAGTGGAGGTTACAATATGTACATTTCCATGTCTGTTCAGGGCTCAACAACACCATTTAATCAAATAGCTGTGCTTGTCCCAGTAGACACACACCAGGATGGGAATCCATTTATTGCATGACGTGTGTCACATTCCACTATGGTAGGTGGTGATATGTCCCCTTTTAGCTTGTTACCAAAAAGGCCCATTTATACTCAATTTTAAACCCATTTTACGTCTGTCATCCCAAAACGCTACCCTTCATACCTCCATGCGTCCTTTGCGTTATTATGGATGTTTTACACAAAAACAGCTTGAGCTGCAAATCCAAGTGGATTTCAAGGCGGTGGAATCACTAATGTAAGTCATCATATTAATGAGGAATATTACTAATGGATGTGGAATTATATTTTCTATATTTCTGTATGTGTCAATAGGTACTTTTGACAACTTGCTTTGCCAGTTAGGCCGTCAAATCAAACCATAGTGTGCCAGTGAGTGAAACTGAGAATCTGGCAGTCACTGTCTGTTTTCTGCTCCAGGGAAAAACCAGCAAGCTCTGGCCACATGTTTTACAGTTCCTCCACTGCAACTGTAGGTTGCTTCTCTCTCTTTCCTGCTTTGCCTATTGACTCTATACTGCCCCCAAGATTCCTGGTGGTATTGCTCTGTGTCCACCATCATCATAAGCTCCCCTGCTGGATGCACATCATGCCGAGTGGCACTTTGTCTCTTTTAATTTTCTATTCAAAATATCAAATTCTTTCAGTCAAATCTAGAGGTAGCCATTAAATAGCTATTATTATGTAGTCAGCATTCTCTAATCAATTCACATGGACATTCTCGTGCACAACTTGATATTTTGGCAGGACAAAATGTTTTAACCGAAAACACTGGTGCCACAGTGACAAAATAAGGGCCAGTTTATACCTTTGTAAGACCTTTAATCAATCATTCATATATGCAAAAACCTAAGGTTAATCCAGAAGCTTCAGACATGGACTGTTCCATTTATAATTTTATTTATGCAGGCTCGTTATGCTACTACTTGACCTGGCAGCTGTGGTGGAGTGGGCTGTCCACTAACCAAACGCCAGTGGTTAAAACCTCTGGCAGCTTCAGGCTACATGCCAAAGTACAAGTCACTGAACTCCAAACTGATACTGCCAGCAGAATGTGATTAATGTGTGATAGAAACAAAATACTTAATGAGCTGTATGAATGTGTGTGTCAATGCGTATAAATGGTAAAACTGTAGAGTTTTGATTGGTCGAAGAAGAAGAAGAAATGGGCAACATGAATGCAGATTTGATTTTGACATAGATTTCTCAAGGAATGCGTTACACGGTGGAGTAGTGGCTAGTGTTGCCTCACACCAAGAGGGTCACCAGTGTGAATCCTGGTTCGACCAAGGGCATTGATGTGTGGGTTTTTCTCTGGGTACTCCAGTTTCCTCTCACAGTCCAAAAACAAGCAGAGGTTAACTGATACTCTAAATTGACCGTAGTGTGAGTGTGAGTGTGAGAGTGAATGGTTGGAGTGGTGACCTGTCCAGCGTGTGCCCTGCCTTTTATGCTATGTCAGCTTATCTCCAGCTGCCTGTTGCTGTCTTGACTTGGCTGCTGCAGGGTTTTTAATATTACTGCATATGAATTAAGTCTTTAAATGGAGAATGTGAAGATTTCTAACATGAATTGTGCAATCCAATTGTGCAAAAATACATTCATTAGCTTTTCAACGGCAACAACGTGATACCTTTATGGAGAGAATAATGGAATGTATAAAAATGTCAGAATGTAGGAAACATGAAACATTACATTTCACCCTGGCTTTTTCTTGCAGTAACAAAACAGTGCACACAGGGGAATATGAGCAGGGCAGTGGAAAAGTACATGTGGTTCCTATAATGGTTCCTATAATGGTTATGATGGAGCACATATGATAGGTTGACATACTTGTGACTCTCAAATGATGGGCAGCAGTGTTTTTAATACCACATATTCACCGTTTCACTGTCAGAATACAAACAAAACAGTTTCAAACCAGTTTGCCAGTATTTCTCAGCTGGTAATGTTTAACCTCATGATTGTATATTTCATTCAGTAAATCATAAATGATGGGGTGCAACTTATTATGTGAGAGGCTCTATGTAGATGCACAAACCTGACAAAATCACTTAATCTTTTCAATGGACTTCTCCACTGGCCAACAGCTATATAATACAGAAGGCCTTGGTCCCTGTGGGCTTAATTATAGAGCCAGCAACAAATCTTAAACAATCTAAACCTGTCAGATACAAATATCTGCCTTCATGAATAATTGATCAGCTGTCAGTGAACAGTAAAGTTGCTGTCATGCTAAAATCACTTACTCATTAGTCACTAATTTCCATACTGTGGCCTTGGAGCTGTAAACAGACACATGCACATGTTTTTTGTCTAGTTTCACTCCAGTTTTTGCTCAAAATATAAAGTTTTGACAGATCTTCTTCTCCTGAATTATCAACAGAAATTCATACAAAATACAGTTCCCTGTATGTCAAGGCCCATCGCTGCACTGTTGTGTGTTGCATAACGATAACAAACTATTGTATTACTGGAAGGTCCTGTTACTTTTCAAGATTAATGCAGAAAGCAAAACAAATGTGAGCAAAATCAATTTGGCAAACACTGCTTCAAGGCAGAGTCAAACTGTTACTGTAAATATATGCAATTAAAACTTGCTTTAGTTTGTCAAGCGTGCACTTCCATATTACCTTTATTATACATTTTTGTTAGTGAGAGAATAAAGACAATTTCAAATAAAACTGTACTGTGTAACTTTGAAATTTAAACAAATGTTGTAATGTTGCTGTGAAACAAACATGTCCCTTAATTCCTGCCAACTAAGCATTTTTACTGTACCAGTTAAGAGAAATATCAACGTTAAAGTCACATTACTGTATATTTTTAACACCTGAAATATGAAACTTGAGTAGCTGCACAAAAGAAATAAAAAGAAAATGCTTAATTTTCAGTATGTGAGTAGTCACAGATGTCCTCAACACAGATGTATCAGTCTTTGCTCCCGTAGATAGATAGATAGATAGATAGATAGATAGATAGATAGATAGATAGATAGATAGATAGATAGATAGATAGATAGATAGATAGATAGATAGGTTGTGTTATAGGTAAGAGTTAACCTATAACACAGTAACCATACGCTGAGATTGACCTGAGATAGATGTAAATTTAAATGTGTACAGGGAAATCAAAGAAATTAAACATATGTAGTAGAATTAAACATTTGCATAGAATTTAAATATGTACAGAGAAATTAAAAAGTCAGCTAGATCAGACAAGAATTCAGGGCAATCAGAGAGAGTCTTTTGCAGAATAGAGGTTGAACGAGAACGCACTTGAGGAGTCTCTGTCACATGTCCTTTAAATTTAATTTTAGTGACTCTTCCGTTAAGAGGTTAAGGGCTCTGACATGACTGCAGCCTTTTCAGGTGGCCCAGATGTAAGGCAGAGAACTTTTGATCCTATGTCTGGAGGCCAGGGTGTGAAAATTAGTTGATGTGACCCTGTCTGAAAGAAATTCAAACAGCCACACAAAGGCATTACAGTGGTAGAAGTGATGGGATAATGGCATACAAACTGGGGACTAGCTTTCCGCAAAGGTATTTTTAACATGCAAGCAGTGACAGATAGCTGTGTGACACTGCGTGTGTGTGGGAGAGAGCGAGAGAGATGCTCAGAGTAAAATTTAAACCTTGTTTACTTTCCCACCACAAGTACCTGGCCAGCTGCTGCATGACATGGACATCATTTTTCACTCAAGCCCTCGGCTCACTGTTCTGTGGTCTGGGAGTGAGCATTGTTGTTCCGTGCATATCAAGGACCAATTTATTCCCTTTTTCTAATGACATGAACATCAACTCCTCTGCTCTTGGGGCACCAACAACATAGTCAACTGAAGATTAGTTCTAAATAAATACAGGACCCATCATGTATGCAACACCAAGAAGAAACCGGAATAAATCATCTGGTACACAGAGTGCATGACAGCTGCTGACACATGTAGTCAGTGCTACAGATTTCCTGACAGTGTTGGGAATTTTAAAAAGGCTGGTTTAAATGCAGACGGGCTGAGGTTTCACCACTCTGAATGTTAACTATCTCTATATTATTCAATTTTCACAAATTATTGTTAATTATTGGACAGGATGAAATTTCATCCAAAACAAAGCGCACCAGGACTCTTAATTTCTGGATTAAGACATTGATGAAGTAATAGCATGTGTCAATTGATGGCGATGTATTTAAGGGTTACATTGAAATACTTATAGCAAATTACTTTTTTGCAAACACCGTCACCTTTGCTCATTTACACATGTGGGTTTTGTTTTCACAGCTGAAAAACTATTTGCTACTGAAGGCAAGCAAATAAATCTGCATGCTGTAAAAAAAAAGCATGAAGCTCATATGCAAAACCAGAATAACATGCAAATAAGAGAAGCTATACACTAAGAAGAACAATAAATAACATTAGAATAAATAAATAAATGAAAAACTTAAATACAGATACAAATAAATGTATAAATTAATAAAATAATGAATAAATTAATGCAATAATGAATAAATAATGTCCGTCTTTCAATTATTTATTCATTAATTAATTTGTTTCAGCATTTATTTATTTCTATATTTATTCTTTTATTTATTCATTCTTTCATTCATATCTGTATCAATCAATTGATTTATATTTATTTATTATAATGTCATTAACCATCCTACATAATCATCTGAAAGCCCAAAAAGTACAAAAAAAAAATGAAAAAAGTAATGTAATGTAAAAGTAATTTTTATTATTATTATTATTTTCTCTCTACAACCATTACTTAATGAACAAGTAGCCAAGGACAAGCAAAGACAACATGCACATTACACAGCAATGTACATCATAAATTATGTTTTCCCTTTGCTGTTTCATCAGCATAACCTGTTGGAGTCCGAAGCTCCACTGTACTCTGTGTTACTCTGAGATGATGCCAGGCTGATTTGACTTTCAGGTCAAGGTCGACTTATAAAATAGGACCCCACTGAGAGGTCGTCCCAATGATTTCCAATCATTCCTTTTGCTCAAATGTTCAAATCAGGTGCTGATCACTTGAAATGACAAATTGACAGCTGAAGCACAGGGAAAAAGACTGAATACTAAAAGCATATACAGTGATTTCGCAAGAAAAAAAACTGCTGTATTTTGCTGTAATGGACACTTATAAGTGACAAGTCTTTAATTTTGCTCTGCTTTACTTCATTAGTATAGTATTTGTGAGTTGGTAGGCTACAGGTGTTATTGTGTAGTTACTATACGACTATACAGGGGATATTTACTGCAATCTTTGTGTGTTTCATCATCATTTATGCCTGCACATGTGTAAAAATGTGTTACCTTTATAGCAACACCAAATTATATACCTTGCAGTTGTTATACATACCACTACTCCAAACATTCCTTAATAACCAAGAAATTTTACTCTCTTTAAAAATACTACCTTCAGTTTGTTTAATGTAGTATTTTTGTTACCAGTTTCCATCTTGAATGCAAAAAAAAAAAAAATGTGAACCTCAAGATTGTTGGTGTATATTTTTTTTAATTAATAAAATGCTTTGCCATTTTCCTGCGCTGGTACCCTTCTGTGTGACATTTAAATTACCAAGGGCTGGATGTCAACAGTCAAAGGCAGCCTTATTATATGCAAAATTTTTTAAAAGGTGAACACATTGTGTTGAAATGAAGCTTTTTATATTGACTTTGTATCCACTTCGGCAGCTCATTAAGATTCTGCACTGATGAAATCAGTATTTAGATGTGGCCAAAGGCCCTGCTGGTGATGAATCTGTCACTACACAAGTGAAGGACAGAGAGCAGGGGAACATTTTTTTATTATTATTATTATTATTATTTAAAAGAAAGTATTACTGACAATTAAAACATATATTAATCAAATAGTACAATGTGTTATTTTAAATAATTTGTCAAATATGTTGAATGCTGTCAGGCTGGATTTGAATGTGGAAAGTTCAAGTATCATAATCCAGTTTTTTGTAAGAGACTTCAACTACTTTTGCTGTTGTTCTTCTCAGTGAACAGTTTAATAACAGACTTCTAATCATAACAGCTTGTACTAGAATCTGTGACATCCAGCTTATATTGTCTTTTGTCTGTGGATTTCAAGACAAACTGGACAGTTTTACGATTCTGCTGCATTTTAGAGCTAAAATGGGAAGCCAGTGCCATCTGGTGGACAAAGGGAGACATTACTTTTACATCTTTAGGCGTCAAATATTCACCATGACACCACATTGTACACTTTTTAATTTCCATCAAAAAGCAAAGAACACTACAAGTAAAATTACCTTGTGGGCAGTTCTTATGACAAGGATTCAGATCTACATTTCTGAGCTATAATATCTTGAATTTCCTTCGGGATCAATAAAGTATCTATCTATCTATCTATCTATCTATCTATCTATCTATCTATCTATCTATCTATCTATCATATTAGAGCAGTCAGTCTCAGAGATGGGGTCAACCTATAGATTGATTGTAGAAATTAATTTCTTTTTTGGCTGGGTATCCCAGTAAATTTACAGAAATGTTCCTGTTTTTATTTAAGCTTAAATCTGCAGTATGCCTCTACTACTTTGGCTACCTACTTTATCTATCGACAGTAAAAAAAATAGCCCAAAAAAGGTTACATTATAGACGTATTTGCTGCTTTCACTATTTATATTGTAAACAGAGTCGCAATGGTGTGTCGAAGGGGGCCCAGGTAAAATGTTCAGTTTAGTGAGGACGCGTTTTTTAATTCGTACTGTCTCTTTAATTCTGGCCCTTTTGGACTCTGTCGCTTTCCGTTATTCCAGGAAGTGCGTGTGTTGTGCTTGTTATCGTTAGCACTAGTCCCAATTCAAACCTTGACTTTCATTGTTCGTCGTGGTTTAAAATAGGCAGTAAACATGTCAGGGGGGACTCGTCTGGAGAACGCGAACCCTGTGATTTTCCAGCGGTCTGGAGAGAGGCTTTTGACGGCGTCCGAGGAGGACGAAGACGTCCACGATCCGATCGACGACAGAGAAATATTCGATATCCTGTCCATAACTTCCGTTAGTTTTTCCTCTGGTTTTATACGTTTACATCTACTTTTAGCAAATTGTATATTATGTAAACTAATTGGCAGTTAAATGTTGTTTTGAACTAATTGAAATGATAAATGAAAATTACAAACACCTGTAAATAGTACTCAATGCAGTAATTTCCAATGAATATAACTGTATTAAATATTGTTTAATAGTTTTTTTGCACAGTATCCATTTTAACATGTTTTAGCAGGAGAAGCACAGCTTATTATTACATTATTATTAATGCTTATTGATCACATTAACGATGGGTCTTCGTGTTCAGTTCATGTAGGTCAGGAAAACAGCACGCACCCTGAACCCAAAGACGCGAAATGGAACTCAGCCATCATTGATTTGCTTGTTTACACATGTGATTTTTCTAATGTGACCTGTCAAATGGCTGCTGTGTAAAAAGGCCCATTATTCAAATCCACCTGTCAGGTTTTGCTGTTTTCATCAGTCCCTTAAATGCGATGCATTTTTATTTCTGTCTTTCTCTGTTTTATATGATATCTGTGATTTAGACGTCTTTGAAATTTGCTGTTTTGGAACAAAAAAAAAAATAAATAAATAAATAAATAAATAGAACTACAGTTGCAATCAAAATGATTCAATCCCCACTGCATTTTAGCTTCACTGGCAGATTTTAAAAAATGTCAGGTGTTTGCAATAAACACATAAAAATAATAAATATTACACACAAACATTTAAAATTGGTAATCAAAAAAACAAATATTATAGGGATTTGATCCAAATTCAGCACTAATTCCTACTTTCAGTGACTACTGCAGTTTCAAAATTACTCAATCCACTGAAAAGAATACCTCATAAGAGCACACATTTGCAAAACATGTGTTGCCTCAAGCACACCTGATGCAACAAATCAAAGGCTTCATTAGTTGCATCAGGTGTGCTTGAGATAGATCATCTCATATATCTGGATTGTTGACGGTGACTTTGATTGCATGTTAGAAATATGTCAAGAGAATTGTCCAAAAAGTTCAAAGAGGAGATCTTTTTTTTTCTTCCTTTTTCTTTTCGGCTTCTCCCTATCCAGGAGTCGTCACAGCGGATGATCCGCACACATGAGGAGCGATGAAACAAATCAGGAACTTTTTTAAGGCCTATGGATCAGTAGTACCTCTGGAGGAGGAAGAATGAAGCATACGCAGAAAAGAACACCCTTTCTACAGTGATGCTCTGGGGTTGTTTCACTTCTTCTGGTACTGGAAATCTGCAGCATGTGGAGGGCAAGATGGATTCAGTGAAGTATCAGGAAATCCTGGGAGAAAACATCTGTGAAGAAGCTGAAGCTTGGGCAGCACACAGACACAAGAATATTAGTGAACTGGAGGCCTTTACCCATGACCAATGGGCTAAGAGTCCTCAGGAACACTGCCAGAAGCTGGTGTCTGGCTATGCATCATGTCTGCAGCAAGTCAACAGCAAAGGGTGTTTTACTAAATACTATAGATGCTTGCCATGAAGGGGTTGAATAAATTCTAGATTGCAGTAGTCATTAAATGTGGCATTTTGTGTTGAATTTGCAGAAACCACTTGTAATATTAGTTTTGTTGCGCTATTTAAATTGCTCTTTGATTTGTTTATTGCAAACAGCTGCTAGTTTGTACATTTTGCCAGTAAGCATAATTTGCAGTGGGGGTTGAATAACTTTAATTGCAATTGTATTTAGAAAAGCAACAGTCGACAGTACTTGTGTTGTTATGTTGTCTTGAATTCTTTAACTGAAGTTACATCTGATCAGATCCATCAACGACCCAGAGCATCCTCTGTCTCTGGAAGAACTCAATGTGGTGGAGCAAGTCAGAGTCAAGGTATCACATCACATTTATATTTTACCATGATTTGTCATGGTTTCTTTCCAGGTTTATTAGAATCTGACTAGGGGGAAGCACGCGTCACAGCCATAGCAATATTCTAAAAATTTTTAGAAAGGATTAAACTTAACATCCCCCCATCAGTTTACTAACTTCTCATATTCTCCATACTAGTGTCTTACATAAATATTTGGGTCATGAAAACAATTTTTAACAAGTTAAGCAAACTCTGTAGGGAATTCTGTTTGCAGAAGTATGTTGTTGATTAAGTTAATTTCTATATGTTTGTCTTTACCACAGATTAATGATGCAGAAAACACCGTGGGTGTTGAGTTCACGCCCACCATCCCTCATTGCAGCATGGCAACACTCATAGGTTTGTCAATCAAAGTCAAGCTGCTACGCTCACTGCCAGCCAGGTTCAAAGTACGCTGATTTCAATCTTTTAGTGAATTTGAACACAGTATCACATATGTCACACATCTATGTGCCTGTGTTCTGTTTAGAAGGTCCACTCTAAATGCAGTGTGTTTTTCTGTTTATGCACAGATTGATGTTCACATCACTCCTGGGACTCATGCCTCAGAGGAAGCAGGTAAAAAAAAAATTCTGAGATAGTCACAGTATTATTTACCCACATATATCTCTTGTTTGGTTCCTTGTTTTTATTCTGGCCACCATGAGTTACACTGTTACCAAAGGAATTCAAATAGGAGTTACTGCTCATTTGTGAATATGTTGATATATTTGTGAGTTACATGACATTTTGTTGTTGTTGTTGTTGTTGTTGTTGTTGTTCTGTGCAGTGAACAAACAGCTGGCAGACAAAGAGAGAGTGGCTGCAGCTCTGGAGAATTCCTCACTACTTGAGGTGGTCAACCAGTGTCTGACCAACAGGAACATCTGAGCAGCCAATCAGATTAATTTGTGCCTTCTGCATTCAGCCTTGAATGTTTTTTCATATCTAATGACTCTCGTTGACAACTGAGATGTGTCAGGCAAGCTGTCTGTCTGTTCATCTGTATACTCTATCATTTCTCTGATATGAAAATCTCTGATTTGCAGACCCTGCTCCTGTAAAACAAAGTCAAAGTTTTCTTTACAAGTACAGGGAAGTTGTGAATTTTAGTGGAGCGAGTAAAGAAATTCTCATCTGTAGGTTCAATAATGGAAGTTACTGCCTGTTTTATACAGTATTGTCACATGAGAAAAAATAACAGGACTCTCATTTTCTTGGAGTCTGTTCAGACAGATGTTTTATGTACATTATTTCAATTCTTTAAAAAAATATATTAAATGTAATTAAATGATGATAATATTTTTGTTTTAGGTCGTTCTTGCTAAATTGTCATTTCTCAAAGCCATAGAAAGATTTTCATTGACTACTTAAAGTTAATAGTCTTCATTTAAACTTTATGTATATGATCACATACCTATATCTGCTAGGGACAACTATAAAGTTAAAATGTGAACTACAGACACAGGTGGCCAAACACTGGCCAAACTGTTTTGGTCCACTTTGGAAGGACCGTCTTGCCAATTACCATGTCTGTCCTAAAAGGTAAAAACACAGCAAAATAATAGATAAACGTGCAGTGGTAATGATCATAGACCTAATAAGTTAAAATATGCAAACAACCACCAATGTCAAAAAAATACTAAGACCTAAGGTCTTAGTAACAATGCTGGCTCTGGTAGGAAAGTTAAAACTATATTAGATTCTGAATATACAGTATGTACAGTACTCAATTAAACAGGCTGCCAATAAGAGGGCTGACCTTAATCCACCTATGTTCACCTCTATCTAATTATTAGAATTAGAATTATTAGAATAGAACAGTTGAGTCAGCCATTTACCATGCACTCAGTACAAACTGCATGTGTAATGTCTGCTTAAGTCCACTAGGATGTGCCATTGTCCTACCCCTGCCAACTGGGTTGTCTCCAGCTGTGGGGAATTTTCTCTCCATCAGACATGAGCACACAGCATAGAGATGTCCAACATGTTTTTCCACAGACTCTCACCTCATTGAGTCCACTAAACACATTTCTTCATGTTTTACTCAACCAGTTAAAGTCTCATGAAAAAAAAAAAAAACTATCTCTGCCTTAAGTCTTTCATAACTGAGTAAAATGACAAATTGTGTCTCAGTACTAAGGAATAAAAACTGAATCCTTGTATATTTGACTTACAGAGCCCTGAAACCATATTATAGTTCACAATAAACACAATGTTGGGTTACTTAGGGTGAAAATTATTAAATAATTAAATAATTTGCAATACCAGTCCTTACAATTCTGAAGCCCTGATGTAAAGAAACTATCATTATATTATTGAATATATACTTTACTTTATTTTCAAATATGCTCTATGTACAACATACAGCACAGACGAAATTACTATCCTCTCAACCCACAGTGCAAACATGCAGTGCAAAAAAAAAAGTATAACATGCAACTCTTTATTTTTCAGATTATGATGTACATTATAGAAAAAACATAAAAGATACAGGTTAAAAACAAATAGAGTACAAACACACTTCTTATTGCTACATACTAATCACATATTTCTTTGTTGGGAGGAAGTAGCAGTTGTTCCTGAGGCTGGACTAGAACAGAATTTTTTTTTTCCTCTCTTGTTCCACATCTGGAAACACTGCATCACTGCTAAATCCCTGGATAAGAAAACCAGACGGCACAGCTGAATTAGCAGAAGCCAGACTCCTGCAGATTCAGAGTTAAATCAACAAAACTTTAATCAGAGCAAAAAGAGGAACAAGAAGACAGGGGTAGGACAGAAACAGAGGCCTTTAAGAAATGTTACGTATTTCTGAGGACATAATCTATTGCACCACTGAAGAACAATATATTATATGTATTGCTGTTTGTAAGCCGTCTGTTGAAGAGAAACCTTGATTCAAGATTTACATTTAATACATTTGTCTGTTTTTGTTCAAACTGTGATAAGTTATCAAGTTATTTTCTGAGTTACATAATTAACACCCAGAAAACCTTGAGCACAGGCTTTGTCCATTGCTTATAAGTGGATGCCCATTACTTCAACGGAACTATTACATTGATTTGCTAATGACTCATGTTTCTGTTAAACAACTTGTTGACCAAGCATCTAATTTCAACTTTACTGGACAGTACATCACAAGGATATAAAGACCATAGGTGAAGTTTCACTCACTGTGTGTGTGTGTGTGTGTGTGTGTGTGTGTGTGTGTGTGTGTGTGTGTGTGTGTGTGTGTGTGTGTGTGTACCTGGTATATCTGATGTTGGGACATAAATCTGTTAACATGGTCACATTATGGGGGACTGGTCTTCCTTATGGGGACAAAAATCAACTCCCTATAACACTACAGTTTAAGGTCAAGACAGGTTTAAAAATTAGGCTGAGGTTAGAGTTAGGGTTAGGATAGGACCACTAGTAATTTTGCCACAATTTCGTTTTCAAGGGTTCTTGTTACAGTTTTGTTAACTGACAATTTATGAACAGACATTTTGAAGAGGCCCATTTTTTGGACCTAACAATACCAGTCACCTAGACAGTTATTGTGAACTGACTTTAGTGACTCCTGACTGATGAGCTTTTAATTACAGTGTTTAGGGGATCATTTTCCATAACTTCATTTGACATTTTTAAGGATTCAAGGACTTCTGAGTTTCACATGCTCAGAGATACAAGGTAACAAAAAAACCAAACTGAAATGTACTGTTTTCCTGTGTGTGTGAGTGACAGATTCTTTCATTTATATTGTGCAGACACAATAAAAAGGGCATAATTACAGAAAAATGAAATATAATACTTGACCAGAAACAACAGCGTTGACGAATACTGATATGTTGAGATACATTGTTTAAACCAGAGACCCTGTATACTGTGGTATGCATTATTTGGGTACTATTTGTAATGTGTCTGACATGTATTGTCAGAGCTTTAGTTCTACAGTTGAGCTTTAGTTCAATATTTTAGGGGTGAACCAATTAGTCAAGTCAATTTTATTTATATAGCCCAACATCACAAATGCATTTTGCCTCAAAGAGCTTTAAATAGTATGTACAGCAAGTGACACCTTCTATCCTTAGACCCTCACATTTATTCGATTAATGGACTGTAAATCAATTACTAAATTCATTGTCAACTATTGAAGTAATCAGTTTGAGGATTCTTTTCAATACTAAAACTGGTTTTCTGATTTGTCAGCTTATTAAATGTGAATATTTTCTGTTTTCTTTGCTCTATATAACAAAGAAACCATTAAAACTGAATCATTTTGAGAGCATTGTCATTTCCTAATATTTACTGTGTGTACAGATGTACAAAATGGAGCATTTCCACATAACACCACCACCACCACGTTAAGTCAAATACTCAAGTGCAGTGACGAGACCTCGCCACGCCACAGACAAATGTGTTACAACGCCTATAATTTAAAGATTATTAAAATAGTCGACGTGTGTCAAGAATATGTTTTTTGAAATTAAATAGCAGGGACTTGTGTTGAGGATGGTTTGAGTGCAGATGTGTGAAAACTCCTCCTCCTCCTCACATGAAGCCTCAGCTGGAGGAGAGGCTTGACTCGACCCCCCCCCCCCCCCCCCCCCCCCCCTCCTCCTCCCTCCCCCTCCCCCCTCCGTGGCTCGCGCTGTTGGGCTGAGGTCACTTCTAGCTGCTCGTCGTCTGCTCCCTTCAGCTCCACGGAGTCCACTGACACTCCACGGAAGACTGTCACAGCCGTGGGCAGCGCTGCGTCCCATGCTTGCTAAGGTACGTGAAGCAAACATTTGGACCGGGTGTGGTGTTTTAAGTTTTTTTTTCCCCCTCTTTGCGTTTGTGTGCGTGTGCGGAAAATAGCCGAAGAGAAGCGGAAATCGTGGGACCCCAGTTTAGTTTACTTTAGTTTACTTTAGTTCAGTTCAGTTTACAGGCGGAACGAAAAGAAGTAGTCATCCTGCAGTAAAATAGCTGGGACTGACTCCAGCAGTGATGGCGAATGAGTCGAGGCGAGTTGTTTATCTCAGCGTTTATAGTCGTTTACAGACAGACATGGTGCATGGCTGTGTTTGTGTTTGGGGGTCTGTCCTTTCTTCCTGTTACAAACTGTTTTTCTAATGTCTCACCATCATCATCATCATCATCATCATCATCATCATACACAGTGAAGCTGAACATAAGACGTGTGTTCTGTGTTTGTGTAGTTGCACAGAAAGCATGAGTGATGAGAGGGTGAGATGAAAGAATGAGATGTGCACATGTTTGGATTTTTACTTTGACACACACATACACGTTTGCGCTTCTATCAAAGTGAGGACGCTCATAGACATAATACATTCCCTAGCCCCTTATCCTAACCTTAACCATAACAACTAGAAGCCTAAATCTAGCCCTAACCTAAACCCAATAACCCTAAAACCAGGCCTTAACCCTAAAACCAGGCCTTAACCCTAAAAAAGCCCTTTCAAGGGGTGATAAAAATGAGGACCAGTTAAAATGTCCTCACTTTGTCAAAATGTCCTCACTCTGTAGGGTTTATATGATTTTTGGTCCTCACTCTGCAGAGCCCACCCAAGGCATAGGCATGATGCTTCACTTTGAATACAAAAGTGCAGATTAATACTTGGTTACTGTATTTTCACTGCCCTCTATGATTTAGAAAGTGTGACACTGGTTTGGTGTAAATAAAATAACTATGATTATTGCAATTTATGGTGTTACGTTTGTATCAATAATAGTCAAGCACTGGTGGGTCCCAAACCAAATTCAGCATAGGACCCCATAAAGGCTTGGGCCGGCCTTGAACACACATGTTAACACTGATATTTTGTTTTGGAAACCCTAACCAAAAGCCTTGTTTTGTTCTTGATTTGGTTTTGGTGATGTCAATTGTGGTTAGGTTTGGTTAGGATTAGGCCTTGACTGGTTATGGTTAAGGAAGGCAGAAAACCATAAACATGGTTCAGAAATTTAGGTTTCTGCCTCATTAGGACCATTCTTTGGTATCCGCGAGCAGTACTGGCCCTTAGAAGTGTCAGTGTCAATGGCTAAAAAGGAACTTAAAGTTCCTTATGAGCTAACGGAACACATGCACGCACACTAAACCATAACTTAACCACAATGCACATCTTCAGGCCCTCAAATATGAGGTTCTTCCTCATCAGGATGAGGTTCTGTTCAATATGAGGCCTACTGGTCCTGACCATGCCATGGTTAACACTGGATTAGCTGACATATAGCCAGGAAAGGAATTTGTAAATGTGTGTCATGTCTGTGTTTGTTCACAACCTGTTTGACAGAATGTCATTTGGCTGCAAGCATTTATCCTGGATGCACTTACATAAACACACAGTCTCTCTGAGGCTTGGCTATAAACATTACAGTTTGCACAGGACTTTTCCTTTTAATGCATGATTTCAGAGTGAACACATGTGGATATGACACTAATCTGAAAGATGACTAGTTGGGCTGAGTCCAGTAACTCTCTTGTCTGTACTGCAGCTGGATTTTCAAAGACATGGTTGGGTTGTTGGCATGATATCTGGAAACGAATAAACTATTTGCCACTATTTGCATTGGGTGTTGCAGTTATGTTGTTGCAGAGCTGAAATAGTAATCATTAATTCATTTTACTGCTTACCTGTTTTTAGAATTGTAGGGGAATTTGGGAGTCAATCCTAGCTGACACAATTCAGGAGACAGGGTCCACTTTGGACAGATCCCCAGCCAGTCACAGGGCCAACATACAGTAGTTACAAAAAATTCAATATTTAGTTCCTGTTGTTTTATACATTGTGCCAGATTAAACTTAGTAAATGAATCTAATTTAGTTTAGTTATGATCTCAGTATTTAATGTGATTGTGACAGAAAAATTATAGAAATGACATGAATAATATTGTACAGTATTTATTGTTTATATTCACACTCATTATGGGGGGGACATCAGCACCAAAGTCCAAAGAGAAAATCAGCATTTTTAGCTTGCAGGGACCCAAGAGCTGTAGGTCTGCTAATGGCTTTTTTGGTACACTTGTGTCACAAAGTCACAAATAACTCATTTGAACTTAATGATGGAGGCTGCAGTGGATCAACAACTTCTGTGCCATGTGATGTAAAATCACACATTTTCTTTGTGGATTCTGGTGTGGAGAGTGAGCGGTTTACAAAGCGATCTTCAAAACATTTTCTTAGGATGGCTTACACTCAAGAGGGCATAGATTTAATTAGGTAAGCGTTCGGTTAAGTGGCATATGTCTGTTTTTCCTTTTGTCTCTACGGGAAAGTGTAAGTGTCCCACGCTGTTTTTCTGTGATGATAACAGTTTTCATAGGCTCGTACACGGAGAGTAGTTTTCACTTATGTCCACATCAATTTCACAATTTAGTTTTTCTTTGTCCAAACAAAGAGCGAAAAGTCCCTTCAGAAACTTATTTGTGACAGCAGTGATGTCATGTTGGTTTTTCATCATCAAACTACTTTAATTGGATTATATTAGATCATATTTTGGGCTTAACTTGTTCCTCTGCTGGAAGTCCACTGGCAGAGCAGATTGTTCAATAATTCTAAATGTCTTGATGTTTTGGTCATGGCACAGCAGTGGGCAGGCTTGTTTGTGTGCTTGTGTTGTGTTCTCATTCATGTGCTTTGTCACAGAACTAGTTTTAGCTCATTGTAGCTCTGAGTTCTTGGCATTCCTCAGGAGTGCAGTGGGATGTAGTGTTGGTTAGGAAGTGAGGGGCTGGGTGAAACCATAGCTCATCTCCAGTCATTAGTTTAAAAAAAAAGGACCCCATCATTTCCTACTGTGTAATCAGAGATAAATAGACACAATGTAAAGAGTATTATTTAACAGTGTTTACCACATTTTGTGGTCTAACGCTAAAGCATGTGTATTTGGTTTGCACTACTGTGCTCTATCTATTTCCTGTGTAAACAATGTGATGCTGGAACATCTGTCAATCCTGCACTGGAACTCGTGACCATGTGCCTCATGTCAAAGCTGGTAACATTCATTATGGGAATATTAAAGAAAAGTATTAATATGGTCAGAAAAAAAAATTATATATTTATATTTTATTATATATTTTATAAAGCCTAACTTCAATTATATATTTTTCAAAGCCTAACTTCAATTGTATTGGATATTTTTGGTATAAAACAAATATAATGTGCAGTATTATGAGGAAGGTTCTAAACTTTGCATGCGTATTGAGGCATTTTTAATCAACTACAATATTAACTGTCAAGTTCCCTTATTTAATACAAGGGAGGACCATTGAGAGCAACCTCTCTTTTCAGAATCACTATGCATTATAAAAAAAAAAACACACGTGATATGAAAAAAACAAACAAAGCAAATGTAATTAATGTAGCAGACAGGAAACCTTCAAGGAACATACATTCACACTTTTCCAGGATTATTAACAGTTTTGAATTGAGGGAACAGTCATGACATTTTATTGGCAAAACACCTAATCAAACAACCAATAATAGAAATGATTGTCATTGAGAGCCCCAGGAAAAGAACATTTTGAGGGTATGACTTAATGTTTTTTTATAATCAGTCATGGAAATCCTTTTACGTAACTATTTCCACTTAAATCAGCCTTTCAAGGCTGTAAAATAATCCATCCCAAAGTTTTAAGTGCAAAATTCATATTTACATCTCACTGGTATTTCAGTGTTTCAGCATTTGATTGAACATTAGTCAGTTCCATCCTTCAGAAATAGTTTTCACATTGCAGAAGCATTTGAATGACATCCTGTTGCAGCTCTGCTTGGCCCAGAGTATGTGAGTCATATGTGGTGTGATGTGGGATCACAAAGCATGTAAAGTGAGTGAGAAGCCTGCAGGCGAGCCCCGCTAATGTCCATGTGTCTGTGTGACGTACTGAATGGGTTCTCTTTTCTTAGAAGTAAAGTAATGATTAAATGAGATGTGGGATCGCCTTTGTCATTTGTGTTACAGTATGTGTTGAAACTCTTGAACATGATGGCATTGCTGCACAGTCTTTTTAAGGCACAGTGTGTTTGCAGGGTTGGAGCTGATGTCATTGGGTGACAAAGAGGAAATGCTAAAAAATGTGACAAAGTGCAGCTCCTGTTTCTCTGTGTGTGTGTGTCTGAAACTGGAGGTTAAAATGCCTCAGATGCATTAGTGATATTACAGTTCTGACACAAGACAGTTCAGTTCAGACTTAATCGAACCTCATGAAGAAATTTCTTTGCAGTTGGTAGTTCAGAAACTGTAAAAACAATTAAAGAAATGCAATAAACAAGGATATAGGACAACCATACATACACACAGTACAACCAGACTTGACTTCAAGTCTTATAATGATTTAATGTTTGTAACTGATGCACCATCAGTGTTTCTTACTGCAACCCTCAGGCCTTCCTTTTTTTGACTGAATATCCGTTGTGATGTAAGACTCTTGTTGAAGGGTTAGTTAAACACTTTCTGCTTTCTGAGCACACTGTTTCACCACTTGGATAATGTGTGAAACAGAGGAAATCAAATTATGTGAGCTCACATGCATTTGCAGTTTTATGGCATGTTGCAAGTAAACACAGTCTTTGCATGACGTGTCACCTGTGCTGTGGCTTTTTTTGAGTAAACTGTAAAATGACAAATTGTGAGGTAAGACATTTGCCCATCTCATCTGACTCTCATTTCCCTTAAAATTAATATTTCACTAGAATTCAGAGAGATTATTAGACAATTGACATAATTTGTTTTTTAATCACCAAAGCCTGAACTTTGACTTATGTCATACAGTACATGGGTTCATTTCAGAATATAAATGTTACATTATCTTTAAAACAGCCTGTTCTCCTATTTAGAATACTGCAACACTTTAAACGATCCAATCTGGACTGTGACAAAGACTCTTGTTTAAGCTCCACATGTGGAGGTTTGTTTGGTTTTTAGATATTTGTTTCATTCTCAGTCACTTCACCAGTATCAGTTCCAATATCTGTAGTGATGAATAGACCTTTTTTTAGACGTGTAGTCATCAGCCTCAGTTGTATGATTATGTGCAAGGGTTAGGTTGCTGAAGAAACAATGCAAGCTTTTTTTTCCCTTTAAGCATTAGCTATGGCCTCTACCAGGAACACTGGGCTTTTTTATGGTTAACTTCAGACATGTTTTTCCCCGGCTCACACTCTCATCCGGAGCCTGGTAAAGAAAAACAGCTGAGTCCAGGGAAGAAAGCCAAGGTGTCTCTCTAAGATGCAGCTCTGTTTCCGTAGTTTGCTGGAAAAAAGGAGATGAGGGGGGGAGAGTGCTGAAGCGTGGCCGATGGTGGGTTGGCAGACTGCCGCTGACTGTGTTGCAAGGCAGGAAGTGTGACACTGAGAGCAGAGGAAGTGACAGCTGTGGAGCTATGCTAACCCTTTTTGTCGAGCAGCAGCAAGGGCTGGGGTCAATCCACTTTCAGTCAAATGGAAGCCATACTTCATTTTCTATAAATAAAACAGCGGGAAGGCTTTTATTCATTCAGTGTTTGTTTTTCTTCATGCATGTGTGTGCAGTGTGAGCTTATATTAAACATATGTTTCAGAAAGCATTTTGATGAGATATATCTGAAGTATGAACATAATCCAGTACTGTTTAACATACTGCAGCTCATGAAATATAGGACATTTAGGTCCATATATATTTGTACAAAGACAGATACTTTGTCATTTTGCCTTTACACCACTACAGTGAATTTGGAATTAAATGAAACAATCAAGATGTGATTAAAGTGCGGACTCTCATACATTATTGTCCATTTTCATGGGCTCTAAAATAATTGTACAATTGACTAAAAAGCAGTTTCATGGTGTGGTCTGTTACCTCACTATTTCTTGTCAAACCATGCAGTTAAAGGTCTGCAGCTGATTGCAATTTTGGTGGCTTTTCTCAAAATTTTTTCCATACGAGGTCCAAAAAGTTGTCAAGGAAAATGAAGAAGGCCAACTGAGAAGACAAAATGAACTTATCAGAGATAGCTGTAACATTAGGAGTAGCCAAATCAACAATTTGCCACATTCTAAAAAAGGAATCTACTCAAACACCCAAACACCTGGAAGACCATAGAAGAAAAGTAAATTGCATGATCAGAGAATTCTTCTGATCCAGCCAAATCAAGAACACACTCGAGGTAGGTGTGTCATTGTCAAAGTCTACACTCAAGAGAGGGTTTACAACAAGATGCAAACTACTGAAAGGCTAGATTAGAATTTGCTAATAAATATCTAAATTTATTATTCTAAAAGCCTGCAGAGTTCTGGAAAAAGAAAGTGTGGAGAAGGAAAGGGACAGCTCATGATCCAAAGCATAGCACATCATCAGTCAAATATGGAGGAGGCATTGTTATGTCATGGGCATGTATGGCTGGTAGAGCACCAGGCTCACTTGTGTTTATTGATGATGTGATTATTGATTTGTGATTGCTGAGAGAAGTAGCAGGGTGACTTCTGTGTGTACGGGACTATTGTCTATGCTCACACTCAGCCAAATGCTGCAGAAAATGTGATATTTCACATTACAGATGGATATTGACCCAAAACATCCTGCAAAAGCAACACAAGAGCTTTTGAAGGTAATCAGCATTTGGTGATATCAGTGGGTTTCAGACTTCAGGCAGTCATTGACTGCAAGTTTTAAAACAAGTATTTTATGTATCATGATTTGAGTTTGTCCTATTTTTTTAGAGGCCATGAAAATGGACAGTTTTATATATATATATATGTATATATATGTATATATATATGTGTGTGTGTGTGTGTGTGTGTGTATATATTTGTATATATATATGTGTATATTAATGCTCATAATTCCTAAACAGTTAGTGATTGTTTTGTTCAGTCCTTCAAATTAAAGCTGAGGGTTCACACTAATTATATGCTGATAGTTTCATTTCAAATTCATTATGGTGATGTACAGAGACAAAACGACAAACTGTATGTCTTTGTCCAAATATACAGTACGTGTACCTAACTGTATACAACCTTTTTGCCAGATATGCTGATTTATCAGCTGTACATTGGTATATTTGCCTTGTTGACCCAATGGCAAATAAGATGACATTCACCTCGTGAAACCTTCTCAGTGAATAAGTGAATAAACATGAGACTTAAAACTAAACAGGCTTGTACAAATAACTTTTTCCATGTTTTATTACTAATCCAGTCCCTAATTTTCTCAAAGCTTTGTCTCGTCCTCATCTCATTGTCAGGATTGGCTGCCATGTCTTCCTTCTCCATTGCCTCCATCGAGGTTTTTTCCTGTTTGTATGTCAAGTATTAGTAAATTGTGTCTGTGTGTGTGTGTGTGAGACACTGTTGACAGTATGAATTTGAAATCAGTCGTCAATTGTATCAAATGTCACAAAAAAAATGAGCTCAGTCATTATCACTGAATGACACATTTTCACATTGTGATCTTGATTCAGGGAACTTACTGAAAGATATGGAAAAAAATAACTGCTCTGAGGTACAGAGTTATGTTTCTTTAGCTTGCACCTCTGTGGTAGACGTTTAAAATCTAAGCCCCAGTGGAATCGTTACCCCAGGTGGAGAACTGAAAAAGAGGAAGTGGCGTGTGCCATATATAAGTCTTGAGTGTGTGTGTGTGTGCGCATGAATCTGTGTAGATGTAGACTTCTCTGAATTTGCAGTGTGAGTTTAGAGGAAGAGGAATCAAGAAGTTCTTTTTAGTTTTTATTTTTTTAAATTTTAGACACTTCTGCTTTTTTTGTTTTCTGCTATGTGCTGCTGCTGTTCAAATTTAGCAATTTTATTAAGAATAAACTAAGGTGCATCTTCTACTGCCTCCTCAATGTACTCTTCTTCAATGGACACAGATTGAGTGAGTAGACTTGCTCATCATTTTCACCTTGAAGTTGCAATGCTGTTGTGTGTGGCTGCAGTTTAGCTAACACTTATTTAACGCTTTATTTAAAGCCAAGTGAAATAGTTTCCTGTGCTTACAGCTAAAACTTAAAGGCAATTAATCGTTTGATTGAAAATGAATATGAAAACGTTTTGGTTTTTATTTTTTTATTATTATTTTTTAATTTTTGTGAGGGAAAAATGAATGGATGATCAAGTAGGACATGATGCATTAGCTTCAAAGTTAGACTTATCTGAAAGTGCATGTCTGTCTTTCATTGTAGAGCTGCATTTCCTACTAAAATAGGTTCTGGGCGTTTTTTTTTTTTTTATGAATGCAAACCCCTGAGGCAGGTCATAGAAGGGTCCAAGTCTTCAGCCATAGCCCGATGGTGAAAGTCAAATTTCAGGTGTAAAATCAGCAGAAAAAAAAACTGTCATGATTGTAGTAAGCCGTTAATGTCATTGTGGAAAACGAGAGGTAGTCAGTGCAGGTGGTTATGTACTGTGTATATTACGTGGTTGTCGCTGGGTTTCGAGGCATTTATGGCATTAAAAAAAACTTGAGCGAGTCCTTATTTAAACTTGCACATACACTTTCATATGCACACACTAATCTGCCGTAACATTAAAGCCATTATAATTTGTTATCGTCATACAGAAATCCCTTAATTATTATACAAATTACCAAATTACCTAAAGACCTTTTTGGTGAAAGTCATCCTTGTACACTTTGCTTTTAACAAACTTATTCAGTATTTACTCTTTAATTTAAAGAATTGACTGAGCTGAATGTACTTTACATTCAGCACAGAATCGTATCAGTTAACTGGTGTGTGTGTGTGTGTGTGTGTGTGTGTGTGTGTGTGTGTGTGTGTGTGTTTGCAATGTAGCAAATACACGTGAACATACCACAGGATGTTGGCTTAGCCACTCAGCACTGTTCCTACACAGCTGACACATTTATTACTATACCGGGCAGCATTCAAAAATGTCTGAAATAGCCTTTTGCCTGAGGTCAAGTTGAAAATAAACTTTTTTTTTTTGCTGTTAACAGCACATTATCAACACTTAACTCTGAGCCATTTGACAGTAAGTCGAGTGACGGTTTGGGAGGTTCTCATGTAAATGATGTATCCACTTCCTCCCACTGCAGACTTCACTGTAAAAACAACATATTTATACATTGAAACACATTTCTTTGATTATACTTGCAAAAAACATTTTAGTTATTAAAATTAATTGCATATGTTTAAGTTTTGGCAGGCAATATTGATCTGATCTGGGAATTATTTCCATATCAAACAAACAATTTTTGCTAAATGTCTATTCTTAAAATAGTTTTTTTGTCATAAAGTGAGAATCAGGCACAAACAGGACAAAACCTGGTCCTAATGTCTGAGGAAATTAAGTTTGGGCTTAAGATAAGCTCTGTAAACCATAAACCAATGTGTGTGTGTGTGTCTATATAGAAACTCTAATGAGGTTCAGTGGCAGGATGGAGAACACTTTTTACAGCCAGCAGTTATAAACTAAAACATATGTGTGCCATAGTGAGAGTGTGTAGTTTGCCAGCTTCTCTTCAAAGGATCCACACCCAGGAATCCCTCATATCTCCCTCTCTACTCTCAGCATGTCTCTGTGTGAAGGCAGCCATTATGAATGCTTTTCTAATATTTATCTGTGTGCGTTTCTTATGACTGAAGTGTCAGTTTCTCTGGAAATCCTGCATAAACTATCAGTCTGTTTATAAACGGGTTCACGGTTTGTTTCAGTCATTACATATTTTTACAACACATTATACAAAGTGTATTTCCAAAAGTGACAGTTGCAGCTGTCAAAACTAGACAAAACTAAAGAGGGGGGGGTGTTCCATTATCTCTGCAGTTATGTTACCGCTGCAGGACATGAGTCACCATATTAAGTCTCCTTAATTTGATTCGTTCCATATTCATAAGACTTAGCAGTGTTCACTCTCAGCTTTTTCCTCTTTTACAGCTTCCCTTTGAGTTCTGTGTGGTGTGCAATTCCGTAAATTCAGCATATATTTAAATTAAATTAGGTAGCTTCAACACAGCATTAGAAATTTAAAAAAAAACATATTTCCCTGTGTCAGAGGGTTCTATCATAACGGAAGCCAAATAGAAACACCTGCTCTGTTTAGAACGGTGGGAATGCGCACATGTTGGCTTTAAATCTTTAAATCTGCCACCACAGCTTCTGCAGCCAGTTTCTGCTCAGAATCTCTCTTCTCTGAATGACAATTTCCTATTCAGCAATAGTTTGTTCCAGTCAAAACCCTTACCACAGCCAAGATGGTTTCCTTTCCTCTAAAGTATGACTCTCAAGAAATTACTCTTTCAAACTATTACTAAATAAGCAATCAACTTAAAGAGAACATTCACTGGATGGAAGACGACACTTGTACCTCTCAGTATGAAGTAACATTTGAAGAATGTTGGTAAAGTGGAAAAGTGGATTTGCCGATGATTTTCAAATTGACTCCAAGTGCTTTGTAATGTGAAAACCACAGATTTAAATGTCTATGTATTATAATGTTTTCATTAATATTGTTCTATATTATTCATTAACATCATGGACATCATGGCTTGGCTCTGATTCAGTTTCTGTAGCCTTTTTTAGTGACTTTTTTTTTCATAATTCCCCTTTTCCTGTATTTGGAAAATAGTGATTGTCCAGAAAAGAAAAGAGTTTATGTTTAATATGACCTCAACTGGCTGCTGGCACATGAATTATTATGTTGGAGAGTCTACATTAGGGTTATCATATCAATAAAAATTACATATTGGTCTGTGAAGGCCAAAACTGAAAATGCAGATTAGGTTGCCCATGCTGTACAGCATCACAGATGCCTATTTCACTGTATCATAATGGTCCATTTTTTTCAGGGTCAGTTTCTAACCAATATTCCACATTAATACATTAGATATACAGACTATCAGCTTTAAAATGTAGCATGTAGACCTGTGGTTCGCAGACTTTTTATACCAAGGTCCACCTCTCAAAGCAACACCATTATCACCAACGTTAAAATACAGTGGCATAAACAGGCTTTTCGCAGGACACAGATTTAATCCCAATAAAATAATTTGTTCTCTCATCATCCTCCTCCTCTTCCTCACATATTTCAGACACTGGTATAGCCAAATTAGATTAAGATGGAGCAAGAGATAACGTGACTCTAATTATTATTATTATTGTTGTTGTTGTTATTATTGTTATTATTGTTGTTGTTATTATTGTTATTATTGTTGTTGTTATTATCATTGTTATTATTGTTATTATTATTATTATCATTTCATTTATTTATTTTTGTTATTTGTTTATTCTACACACTTCAGTCAACAGTCCTCAGCTCTGCTCTGATCACATACACTGGTATATACAGTGTAACAGTATTTCTTATTTTCCTCCAAATATGTGTGTGTGTGTGTGTGTGTGTGTGTGTGTCAGTAGTAGAGCAAGTTGTCACACTACAATGTAATGCATAATGAGCACTTAAATTGAATTTGATACATTTTCTTACATTTATTTATCATTTATCCATTAAAAATGTAATGATTTTTATTTGCAGCCGGTGAAGTATGCTAATGGCATAACTTTGAATTGTTGTATTGATTTGTAAATGGGTCATTGTTCAGGCCTAGTTTATGCACATATAAACTCGGACTAAGTTGACTCAGTCTTCCTTACACCAAGTTTTATTTTGAGAGATTCTCAATCTCAATATAAGTTTTCATTTTGAAACTTTGAATACAGTGGCCCCATGCTGGTCCAGTGAGATCAGATGATGAAGAACTTCACTGGGATGAAGAATTTATTATTATTATTTTTTAAAACTTTATTTAACCAGGATACGAAGTCAGTGAGATTAAGAATCTCTTTTACATGAAGGAACGGATGCAGGGCATGAGAGGATGAACACTGACAGGCTGCAAACAGATAAGTTTTAAGGAAGCGAAACAAAGGTGATGAACAGCTCAGAGGGGGTGATGCATGGGTAAGAGTGAGAAAGAAAGAAAGAGAAAGAAAGTGGGAGGAGAAAAATATACAGAACATGTAGATACCTGAAATACAGAGAAACAGTATCATCACCATCATCATTCTGGCAACCGGATGGCTGTGGTCCTGGACGAGTGTGTCGACTTCCTGTTTGTCAGCGGCAAACAGGAATAAGAGCCACCCCTAGAGGATGGTCTAAGGGTGTGTTAGAATGAAATAAGATGCTGAGCTGTGTCTGTATGGAGGGCTGTTTATTTTATTTTTGATAATTTAATTAACAATTTAAATTGATAATTTAATTGTTCTTCCATTGCTCATTACCAGACAGAACCTTACAATCTTTAGGCTGTATGGTTAAATAAGATATAGATACTTTATTAAGCCCGCAGAAAATTCAAGCATCCAATAGTGGCTCAAACACAACAACATGTATTAACTAAGACACATAGATAGTACTGTATTAAACAAAATGTAAATAAATGTACTAGGACACTTTACTTCTTCCCAGTATGTGTGCATCCTATTCAGTTACATTAGTCATGATGCTGCTGCTGCACTGACTGCACTCTGTGAGATTAAAAGACTGCACAAGAGCCACTGATGTTTTTGCAGCTGTTTTCAAATCAGCTGTGTTCAGTTACTCTTTTAAATTGTCTGATATGTTTCGGGTTTGTGTTTATGGGTTAAAAATATACAGTGTGTGCCGTGAAATTGAACTTCACCTTGAATTGAATTCTGTGTTGTGTTAACGCTAATAGAAACGTTGCTTCCTTATCATGCACTGTAACATTTGGTAAGAATTTTGTCGCTTGACCTTAAGAAATTCAGTTCTAGATTTATGTAATCCTTTGAGGTTGTACTTTAGGGAACTTAACACTCAAGTTCCTGCCAAGTTGTACATTTATTGTTCGTCATTACAAGTAAGTGTTATATCACCTGATGGGAAACCTGTTTGTTCTTGACTTATTAAAACCACTCTCCTCAGGCTATGTGCACTATGATTGGACTGTTAACACCTCTGGGAAATCACTACATTATAAACACTCCCTGCTAATTTTAAAAAGTCATGTACAAAAAAACAAAAATCCCAATTGAAGAATATTATTTACTATTTTATCGTCAACCACTGTTTAATTTTTGCATGGAAACTGTTTATCGGCTCAAAATAAAGCCACAATCTCATTGAACAGAAAGATGAGGACTTCCCCTTGAACTTCTCTTTCCACTGATTCATTTCATTTCATACCCACTCACACGCTGCTGACACAGCCATCCAGAGCAATGTGGTGTGAGCAACAAGGAATCAAATGTTTGACCTTCCAGTTGGCAGAAGACTCCGTTTGTAATCCTTAGACCTTACTTGGTTAAGGGGTTTACCTTAACTTTTAAAGAAGTGCAAGTATTATCATTAATGAATAATCATTAATACCCCTTGGTTATTTTTAGCAGTCAAATGTTTGCATAGATATTCATTGGCTTCAGGCTTCACCTGTGGTGGTTGCTTCAAACCACTTTTATTTGGTATGTATGAGTCAGTGGAATCTAATGGTAGGGTCCTGTACGCAGCAAAACAGAGGAAACCTTTGGTTATACTCTCAAACTCTCTCAAGTGCATCAGGGAACTATGGTGGCCTGTGCATGTCAGAAAGGGTGTAAACACTCTTTTCTATCTCCCTCCCACTCTTTCTGTTTCCTCCCTCTCTGCTTTATACATTACAGGGGAGGACCAGTTTTTCGTACGTGTAGTAGAGCTGCATGACATGGTCAGAAAATCATTTTGCAATTTTGTATCTTAACTGTCACTTTTACTATATAAATTTAATCAAAATCAAGATCATTTAATGCTTTTTCGAGTCTGTCAATCACCAAGTTTTTGGGCCAGTGAATTTGTGTCTTTTTGTCACAAGTTTGTATCCTAACCAAATATTTGCAATTATTTTCAAATTTGATATTGGCATTTGGAATTGCTCATATTGCTATTTTGATTATTTCATGCTTAATTGTGCAGCCCTAATGTGTAGTAAGCTTCTGCCTCAGAACACTAGTTATTGGACTACATATGGGAAGTATATTCAATTTCTGCTAATAAACACTCCTAAATGTTACACACTGGACCTTCATCTAAATATGAGTGTCACACTAAAAACTGTTGTCTCTGAAGCAGAATTTTACTCAAGAATTGTCTAAAACAATGTGTTGTCTTATATGTGGGTGTAAAAATGCCAGTGGAAAAATCAATTAGCTATCATTTCACATTCAGAAAGAAGTAATATTAAGTTTGAATTATTTTTGGTGGTCAAGGGCCTACTCTATTTTGTGTCAAGGAACCCCTGTTTCCTGTCTTGGGTGCACAACAACTTCTATATGTCTGCAGTGCGACAATGTTTACTACCTTTTCTGCTGTTTTATTAAGTATTTGGGTGATTTCAGAGTGCAGCGTCCAGTGCAGATAGATTAAAGTGGAGAGAGGAAGATGCCAGTCCCGCCTCCCCCACCACCCCCTGGACCTCCCCCTCCTCCCACTTTTTCTCAGGTATGTCTGTTGGTCTGTCCAGGGAGCTCTGCTTGCCCTGCTGTCATGACCATGCTCAATGGAGACCTCTTTTGGCCAAATTGCACCATAACACATTACACAATATTTCCTGTCAATTTAATTCAGATTTTTGCTCACTCAGTCACATTATGGATTACATTTGTTTGTGAAAATCAATAGTGCATCAATATGTGTGTTTCAGGCCAACACAGAGAAACCAAATCTAAATCGATCAGAGCAGCAGGGAAGGAACGCTCTGCTGTCTGATATTACAAAAGGTACCAGATTAAAGAAAGCTGTTACCAATGATCGCAGTGGACCCATACTGGACAGTAAGTCAACTCCTCTGTAATTGCACTGGTTGCTTTTTAGCTAGATTACATGGTCACACTAACTTCAACATAGTGATACAAAGAGGTACTCAAAGAAAATGTATGTAAGTGAACATTTAATTGAAAAGATTCTCTTGATCTTATCAGAACCCAAAGGAGGAGGAGGTGGAGGTGGAGGTGGAGGTGGTGGTGGTGGTGGTGGAGGAGGAGGAGGAGGAGGAGGAGGAGGAGGTTTTGGTGGTGGGTCTCCTTCTGGTTTAGGAGGGCTATTTGCAGGAGGGATGCCCAAACTGAGGTCTGCAGCAAACAGAGACACCAATGGTAAAAACATATATAATTATAATACATTTAATGATGTTTATAAACAACATAGAGTGGAAAGCATTGCTTTTAGGAACACATCTAACATATTTTATTTTGTCTCATGGTTCAGACTCAGGACCCAGCCGAGGACCTGTTCTCCCCCCAGGAGGCCGTTCTACTGGCCCCAGCCCCTTTGGTGGGAGCAGTGGAAACTCCACTGGTCCTCCTAAACTCCCAGGAGCCCCTGTTGGTACCCGCAGCAATGTCCCAGATCTTCCCAGAGGACGCCCAAACTTTTCATCCAGACAAGACACTCCAGGAGGTCCACCTCCTCCCATACCAAACACACCTCGACCAACCCAGACCTTTCAGTCTCGTGGGGGCCCACCTCCACCTTCATTCCCTGGAGGACCCAGATCCACCCCGTCTTCTGCACCTTCACCTCCCAGTGTTCCACCAGGGAGACACGGACCTCTCCCTCCAGCACCAGGAAGCTCCTCACCTGGATCTCGACCAGGCTTCTCTGCACCTCCTCCTCCACCCCCAAACAGCAATCGACCTCCTTTGCCTCCAGCTCCTGGTGGGAGACCCCTGCTTCACGATGACCGTCCCCCACCACCCCCAGCTCCTGTGGGAGGTCATCGGCCATCTATGCCCCGCGACATGCCCCCTCCACCCCCTTCTGTCAACTCCAAACCTCCTTCTTCTGTCTCAAACTCCTCATCGCCTCGTTCCTCACCCAGTGGGGGTCCACCTCCTCTCCCACCAGGGCGACCTGGCCCTCCCCCTCTCCCTCCCTCTCCAGCTGGAGGGGATGACCACAGCACACCCCGTCTACCCCAAAGGAACAGCTCACTCAACAGGTATTGGGGAAGTCTTCTTTCATGGCTATGTTAAAGTTTGCATATATTAAAATCTAATAGTTGTATTTTTTTTTTTTTTTTTTGGGAGGGGGGTGCTTATAAGTTGCTTGGTTTTTGCAGTAGTACCTTTAAGCAGGGTAAACCTGGAACCAGAAGCTCCTTTGTACTGCCTCCTCTACCATGCCTTTTTCATTGGAACCTTTGATTTCATGTGACTTGGAAAGTGCTGTGTGGATGTTCCAGGTCTGGAATCCTGACTGGGATAATGGTCTGCAATCCTGACTGGGAGCCCTCAGCTGTCAGTTTTCTTTTAGTTTCCTTTCACATGTTGAGGCTGCTCTATTGTCAGTGGATCACAGCATGTTGTGTTGTTATAATAGAATTTCATAGTGAAACTTTGCTCTGTTATCAAAGCTAGGTCCTCATGTTTCACTCATCTTAGTGAAAAACGGGTCTTTTTTGAGTACCATTTTAGATCAGCTGTGGTGTTGTTGGGTTGACCTTGTTTGCCTACAATTAAATCAACCTTTACCTTTCTCTGCATCAAAGATATATCATCAGTAAAATGCAGACTTTAAGTTGATATTGTTTATGTGACAACATTATCTGAATTTGACAAGTTTGTGCTGTATGGGTAAATTAATTAATTATTCACATTTACACAACCAGTCAAAAGTTTGGACCTTCTCATTTAATGTGGTCCAAAGGTGAGTCCAAATGTTTGACTGGTAGTGTATATGGAGAATGTTAAGTAACGGACACATGCAATATAGGTCTTAACTGAACAGTTCCAATACCTGATAATTGGTGTCTGTAAACGCATAAGTGAGAGAGTGAAAGTGGGAAGGAAAAGTGTGTGTGAGATGGAGCACAAACTGTGTGTTTAAAAACCCTTTTCTTTACTTTATAAGATTGTGCTTTTTATTATTAGTAGCCATTGTGAAATTCATAAATACATTAAAACTCAACTTCTTCTCACCAGTCACAGTCCAGCTCCACCTCATGCCCGGACAGGACCTCTCCCTCCTCCGCCAAACGAGAGACCGCCATCTCTTGGAAGAACTCAATCTTCTACACGCACAGGTAAACAACTTTTATCAATTACCTGACCAGTGGGTTACTGCTGCATTCAAGTAAGTAAACAAAGATGAGAACTGCTTAAGTGTGTACCAATTATGTGAAAACATCATTAATCTCAAGAATCACTAATCATCAGCTATCAGTCACCTTATCAATTTTTTATTTTTTGCCTCCAAAGGGCCTCTTCCTCCCCCTCCTCCTTCAAATCGTAGCATGGGTGGGGGCAGTATAAGGTCATCGCCTAGCCCTTCTCCCATTGGTCGGCCAGGCCCTGATCTCCCTCGTGGTGGACCTGGTGGCAGACCTCCCCTCCCTCCAGACAGGCTAGGGACTGGAGGAGCTCCTCTTCCTCCACCACCCATGGGTAATGGCTTCCAAAACTCTCACCACAACCAGATACAGGGTGAGTAGATTCTTTCAGGTGTTAGTCTGGTTTATTGTGGATACATACAGAGCAGAACCTAAAATGGCGTACAAGGCATGGACTATAAAGTACATTACAATAAATTAGTCAAACAGGAATCTAATATTAAACCATGGGCACCAGTGATGGCCTTGCTGTCAATTGATTCCAATAATATCCTCCGTGGGTGATCCTGTTTGTTTTTCCAAGACTGTACTGTTTTACAGTATGTGTTGTTTTAACTGTGTTCTCTGTCAGAAAAACATTCTGACCTGAACTTGTGGAAGGACAGTAAGTTTGATTTTCAAAGTAGGGTCCTAAGTGCTCTGCTCTTAAAAGACTCATTTGCTGAATCTGCAGCTCTACGTGTACACGCATCAAAAGTTTCTGTTCAATTGACTTATATTTCTCTCCATTAACAGATGAGTGGGAGTGTCGCTTCACTTTCCATCCAGTGTCAGACCTTCCTCCACCTGAGCCTTATGTGCCCTTCCAGAAGACCTACCCCAGCAAAATTGCCAAGACTGACGGCAGAGGTATAGATACAAAACATGAACACAAACACCTTATAAACAAATGCTAATGTAAGTGTAGGGTAAATTCAGTTGTTTTAATAAATAAAAAAAATATATATATTTTTTGCACTTTTTAAGTTAATGGAAAGTGAAAGAAAAATGCATTTTAAGAAAAAGTTGGTGAAATATTTGATTGTCACCTGAGCCGTGCCTCCCAGTTGAAAAAAAAAGTAACCTGTTCTGATGATTTTTTTTTCTCTCTCTCTTTCTGTCCAGGCTCTGGTAAAAAGGAGAGAGGAGCACCTCCTCTTCCTCCGATACCCAGGTGAACAGGAGTTGGCAGCCAACAACACCTGGAGCTCGCCTCTCTGTTTTCCTCCTTGTCTTTCTTCCTCTGTTGCCTTCACTGTGCTTTAAGTGGCAGCATTTGATTTTTTGGTTTATGGACTACTACAAGTGATCTGAAAATACAGTTGACCAAGAGAAAGGGCAGACTTGCAATGTGGAGTTTACATCACACGCTGCTGCTGCAGCAGCAGAAGGGTAGCAATTAAAGACCAAAGCTTGTTTCTACCGTGATACACTGTGTTCAGACAAAACGTCAAACATGTACTTTGGGTACTTAAATATTTAGTTTTGATTTATTTTTACAACAATATTGTGAGAGGAAACTTTTGTTCAGGCTTTGATGACATGAATGCTGTGAGTTGAAATTCCTATTTAATTTTTTTCTAATTGATAGACTCCAGACATTACATTGCTTGCTAATATTTCATGAACTAGCTTCACTTTTGAAAAATAATTCAGTCTCTTTTAAATAGCAGAGTAACATATAATAGTAGGGTAAAGACCTAAAACAAGATCTAATGACAATAAAATAGTCAAAATTGCAGTCCCACTATTGCAGTGCAGTAGTCCAGAGCATTTGATGCAACCAGCTGCCTTCCTCATTTTTTTTTAATAAACTATTTCTCTCCATCTCTAGATTTTTGTAACAGTGTTTCCATTGTGCCTTTTTCTATTTATGATTCTTCCAACTTCAGGATTCTGCTCCAACATGTTAAGGGAAATAATATTTTGTGCCTTTTAATAATATATACAAGTCAGTTTACCTGGTTGGACAACCTTTATTGATGTAAGTTTAAAAACAGACGCAATAAGGCCACATGATTGCCACATTGTCTAGAAGGGAGGTCTCAAAGATGGGAGACGGGTCTCTCTGAGGGAGGCTTCACACAGTGTCGTGGAGGCTCAGTGAAAGGAAGTGGAAAAATATTAGGGCAACATTAGTTATTTCATCAGAAATGTAGGGGATTTTCTTATTCGAATTTACTAATAATTGCCCTGGGAGAGAGCATTTTTATGCATTTAATGTAATCTGAAGCTGGACCACAATAGTTGGCTATCTTTACTCAATAATTAGTTGTCTGTGAGATCAAATCACATAGGCATCTAGAAATATTCTGAGTGAGGGCAGCCTGTAGTCTCAGTATTTGAAAACATTTGATTTAGAATCTTAAACACAGCAGTGTATTAATTACAGCATTAACACTCCAACATGAAACCAAACAGAAAATGGCTACAACTCCCTGTCAGGGATGTGTAAAAGTTCAGGGAAACTGTGCATGTTTGATTTGTCAAAGCCACATGTGCCTTCACAGTATATGGGAATTTACACCCACATCTCTCTGTAGGAACCTCTCAAAGGTACTTTTAATTTGAATGTTACATGCAATATGAGCTTACACTTGATGTTAATGATTGAGATATTTTAAAGGTGTTGGTTCATGGCAGCATCAGTTTACAGTTGAATTCTTGATTGTTATTTTTGCTGTTTTGTTAAAAGCTGCCCTGACCAACCATGAAGGACCCATGTATGTACTTGTATGATTTATCAAGTGGTATTGAGAGATTGTAATATTTTAAGTTATGTTTAAGAACTGTGCGGTATTATGTTTTTTGCTTCACCCAGCACTGCTTTGGAAGATCTTTTATATACACAATGTATTATTATCATGTGTTGGTCAAAAAGGCATTTTCTTTTAGACAATCACACATAAAATGATCTATTTACATTAATAAAATGCTTTAAGATGCTCTATGTTCTCTACTTGAAGTGAAATGTGCTTTACTTTGAATTTACATTATATAGTTTGCCATCATTTGATTTCAAACAAGGATGTTGAATTGCAATGTCAGCATTCACATGAAGTGACTGACTTTGTATTCAGATATGGTTCATTTACATGTTTGTGCAATAAAATCGGGCAATTATTTGATACAAATGTCCCATAATATTACAAATGTCATCAGGAACTTTGTCAATTATGATATATTTAAAATGCCTTTTGTACAATTTCATTATAATCCCTGTAATTTCTTGATTCTCGAACAACTAAGTATCTGCAGGTATTAGTCGTCAGCCCAAACACTGTGAAATTAGTTTGAGCGACCGTAAATTTTCTGCAAAACTGTAGTTTGACATCTCTAAACTCACGCTAATCATTTAAGTTCTTAGGGCCCTTAGACCAGCAGTTATTTTGACATGTTTACACAGGCAAAACAAAAGATAAACTGAAATCAGCTGTTATTAAACATTATTTTTTAATTTTTTTTTTTTACCTGTCAAAATGACTGCTGCTTCTTTGGAATATCAACCTATAGAAAAACTAAGCCAGGAATGATGTGCCTCATGATGTTGTTGCATTCGGCATTAACATAATGTAAACAATGTAAACATGGCATAGAAAACAAAAATTGCACAAGGCTTACTTTTTTGAGTTGACAAATGTGTCTGTAGTGGTAGACGGTGTTCTTAAGTCCTAAGACACAACAATAATATATTGTATATATAGTAAATATGTATTGTGATGCGTTTTTTCAGTCAGGGTTAAAAATCTTATCACCCAATGTCACGTGAATGCACCACCTCATGGGACCCCTTTATCCAATCACTGTTCGACTGTTCAGTTAAGCTTAGAGTTGATTGGCTGAATCGTTTGTCAGTCCTATTTAGGGCGTTGCCACTCGGCTGCTGTCAGCTTCGAGAGGAGCTTGTCACACGGTAAAAACACGGAGCAGAACAGATGAGGCTCACGTATTTCGGAGCAGATGTGGCCTAAGCAACAGAACAGAAGTAAGCTATACATTCACACTTGTCACGAAAATTCAAAACAATTTATTCGTGCGCTTTCTGGTAGAAATTTATTGTCTGCGTAATCACCTGATGTTTTTAGCCTGTATCCAGCTAGCGCTAGCGGTCTGCTTGTGACAGTGATGTGCTGTCATTAGTTTAACTGCTACAGTGTCATTATATTGACAAAATCATCTGGTATCGAAGAAATTTGATAACGTTCATTATGGCAACTCAGTTGACAGTATTTTATTGCACAGAGACGCAACTAAGTGTCCTGGACACCCGGACGAAAGCTCCCTCCTGGCCCATGTACATTAAAGGTCCAGCGTATAACATTTAGGAGGGTTTATACTAACCATAAGCATTATTGTGTAAATTCACAATCTTTCGCAATCAATCAGATTCTGCTTGTAAATATGCATATAATCTCAAGGCTTGGTTGGCTGCATATGAATAGTCATATGGAGTAAAAGAAGTGGAACAGACTGATCATCATGTATTAGATTCTCAAGTAATATAAAATCATATATACACTTAGTCATTGAGAAATATAATTCAAAACTTGTTAGTTTGTAGATGTTAGATGCAACTCCATTTTGGCATGTCACATTGTCAGGCTGTAAAGACTATATTACAACTGGAAAATGGATGTCAACCTAGATATCTGCTGTCCACCGAAATATTGGTCTTTGCCTCCACAGGCTAATTTGTCACCAAATGATATAGCTGATGGGATGAGATTGTGGCCACTAACCACTGCAGGTAATACCCTATTACTAATTAAATGTGAGCAAAAATTTGTATTACCGTCAACTGTTCTCACCCATTCTTGCCATCAATCATGACTCTCTTCTCTTGTTGTCCTAGAGTGCTGATATTCCACAGCCCATTATCACCATGGAAACCGTCAGCAAGTATGTGCTGATTCATGGGAAGAACATATCCCATAATAGTCTTGCAGGGACCACTGCTGGGCCCCACATGTCCATCGACAAACTTTTTCCCGCTCTTCTTGAATGCTTTGGCATCATATTGTGTGGCTACATAGCTGGCAGGTAGGTTTTGCTGAAATAGTAACTAGCCTCTTCTCTCTTACGGGATATGAATATAAAGACAGCAGAATGTTTTTCTAATTAATTTTGCAGGTATACAGGTAGCATGTAACAAGTTTACATTTTCCCAGTGAAAATATGAATGTAGCCAGTGCTCAAACACAGTTGCTTGGTGTGCATTGAGGGTTGTTTCGTCCCCTCCTCCTTACAGGGCAGATATCATCACAGAGAGCCAGGCAAAGGGTTTGGGGAACTTTGTATCCAAGTTTGCTCTTCCAGCCTTGCTCTTTAAAAACATGGTGCTTTTGGACTTCGAAGACGTAATCTGGGCATTTCTCTGGAGCGTCCTGATTGCTAAGGTTGGTGTCTCTTTCTGTATCTCAATTTGTGTTTACATTTTTACAATATATGAACATATTGTACATTTTATGACTCAGTTTTTTGAGAGCACAGATTTCTTTTTACATTACCTCATTCAGTTTTCCCTCTAGATAACAAATAAACACAGTTTTGACTTCCATCCTCCAACTCTTTAGGTGACGGTGTTTGTGCTGGTCTGTGTGCTGACACTGATGGTGGCCAGTCCAGACAGCAGGTACAGCAAGGCTGGTTTGTATGCCATCTTTGCTACACAGAGTAATGACTTTGCCTTAGGATACCCCATAGGTGAGGCATACAACAAATACTGACCCTAACACAGTTAATTGTAAGTGAAGAAGGAAAAACGTATTGAATTTACTCTATGCATGTCTCTCTGTCTGTTTTTCTAGTTGATGCTTTATATCGCAGCACATATCCAGAATACCTCCAGTACATCTACCTGGTTGCCCCAGTCTCCCTCATGTTCCTCAATCCCATTGGCTTTGCTCTTTGTGAGGCTCAGAGGTGGAGGCAGGCCAGCCATCCACAGCACAGCACTCTTGGTGTCCTAGGAATTGTGGTCTTACAGGTAGAGGAGTTTACAGCTTGCAGGTTTTTTTTTTATATACGGAATTACAAACTACAGTAAGTCTTGGTTCCTGAACCAAATGGAACTGGCCAAAAATAAATCTGTTTACGATCTAAAAAGTTGGTTCCCTTGCTGGTTTAAAAGTGTTACCTGAGAGAACCAAGGACTTAAATATCCAACCTAAATTTCCAAAGTCATAAATGTTTTAAAACATTTTAGAGAAACTTTGCCATTGTGCTTTTTGTAACCTCTTCAGGTATTGAAGAACCCAATAGTGTTCATGGTAATTGTGGGTATCATCTCCCATTTTGCCCTGGGTCAACGTATCCCTGCTGTGTTGTCAGAGTTCATAGATGGACTAGCCAACTCTTTTGGAGGGGCAGCCTTGTTTTACCTTGGACTCACTATGGTCAGTTATCAGCCGATAAGTTATCACATATCAGTTTTGGAACCCATGTAATGAAGTATTTTATTGAATGTGTTTCTGTGGCAGGTTGGTCAACTAAGAAAACTAACCAGAGACACTGGAGTTGCCTTAATACTCCTCATCACAGCCAAACTGTAAGTGGGACTGGGATTGTGTGTGATTCTCATACAGTGTGAGGCGCAATTATATTAACTAATATTCAAGTGTTATTCAAGTAAATATTTAGTAGAATTTAATACAAACATAAAGTGACAGGTTATTAGAAAAATATAGATTTAAAACAAAAAATATTAATAATGTGATAATTCCACAAGTTATAGTGGTTATGTTAGAAATGTGCATGTATGTGTGTTTTTAGGTTGTGGGTTTTTCTTAGGTAGTTTTAGGTGTTTTTTGGTATATCAATATGTGGAAAGTGTTTAACAGCCTGATCTTTGACTGGATCTGTTCAAACCACTGATTATTGATGACATTTTTTGGGGGATTTTCTCTCTGCAGTCTGGTGATGCCACTGGTCTGCAAAGACATGGTTGATATTTTAGATGTCGGAGAGAACAGCACAAGTGCCAACCACACCAGTTTATCCAATTTTGCTTTCCTATATGGAGCCTTCCCCTCTGCACCTAGTGTTGCCATCTATGCTGGACACTACAATATGGAGTTAGAGGTGGTAAGTTACCACTGATGTTGTAATTGTACTTTAAATCAGTAATTGTATAAGAATTTCTTATTTATTTTTATATATATAATGCATTTTCCAGGTGACATCAGGAATGGTTATAAGTACATTTCTGTCTGCACCAATCATGTATGTGTCAGCCTGGTTATTAACAATCCCCCTGATGGACCCAACGCCCCTGGTGACAGAGCTCGAAAATGTTAGCTTCAACATCAGTATTGTAAGCCTTGTAGCACTGGTGAGTGTGTCTTAAAACTCATCTTGGTTTAAGATGAATTTTTTAATGTACTCAGTTTTCCAATCAACCTGACAGATTCATCATTTTATGTTAAAACAAAGTGAATGGAGTTGTATGAAAATATAGAAAAAAGAATGGTTAAATATTTTATTTAAAGGAAAGATATTAAAGGGGAGGCAGAGGATGGATAAGGATAAATAATTCTAGAAAATATTTCCAAATAGAGCATTACATTTTTGTGATATTTTTTGTGCTTTCAGGTGTGGACCATAGCCGTGATGTTACTCAGCAGGAAATTTAACAGACTTCCTCACCTCTTTACCTTAAATCTTTTCCTTGCACAGGTACATATCCATTGTCAAATCATGTTCTTGGCTGCTATCATTTACCTTGACAAACTGTACTTACTGTATTCTCTAGTTTTTGGTGTGTGTCAGTATGATCCTGTGGAACTTCTTGGTGAAACAAGATGATAATCTGGTTGGCAAAATTCTTACCTTCACTCTGCTCTACGGGTCTCTCTACAGTACTTATACCTGGACAGGTAAGTGCGTGTACTTGTGAGCACTGCAGCAGTTAAATAACATTTAGTTAAAAACAGAAATGAGCTGTATTCAGTGTGAACATACTGGGCTACCATGTACAATTTGTGCTTTTGCTCTGTTTTTCAGGCTTAATCCCTCTTTGCTTGGCCCTGACTAACAGAGATGATCTGCTCAGACTTAGACCAGGAATATTCATGATTTTGGGGTGGGGGTAAGTTAAGACAACTTTAATGCTACTGGATGTTTTTTTTTTTCTTAAAGCAACACAGCAGATTATTACATCCAAAATAATATATAATTGGAGTCTTTTTTCACTAAAATCACAAGGTTAGTGCCTCAATATTAACATCTAAACCTTCTTAACATTTTTCTCATATGCAGGATAAATTAATCAGTCACAACAGCACATAGTTAATATTTATAACAATGTAGTAAAGACTATAAAAGTAAATGTGATTCTTTTGAATATTGTGCATGTGTGTAGGGTCCCATTCCTTGTGGTTGGAGGTCTTTTGATATCAGGAGAGAGGACTGATACCATGGATTCTGCTTTCTTTTATGGCAGAGCTCAGGTTAGAAGTAAACCTGTACAGTGTTTTTCAGTCTCTACTTTGTCTTTCCCTGTCCTCACTCTGACTTCTGTTGTGGTTTAGTCTATTTATTTCCTCTTCATATAAGTTCGAGTAGCCCTCATCTTTTATTTCCAATAACAAATCTCTCTTTTCTTGGATGTCAGATAATCAGCACAGCGGTGGTTCTTGCAGTCAGCCTGGGGCTTGGTGCAGTGTCTTTGATGGGGCTCAGCCAGGGAGACAGGGAGCAGAGTGGTTACCAAGCCCTGAGCAGAGCTGCTGTAACAGGCATCGTTGATGAGATGAGGACCCCTCTTGGTTTGGAGGACCTGCAACCACCACCACAACAAGCAGAGATGGCAAATTCACCTGCATGCAGTATTAACTCAGGTAAATGAAATTTTGTGTGCTTTGATTTTTAGATTAGATTGAACTCGTGCATTGTTTAACCTGATTAAAACACAAATCTATTGTGTTGTGTATTCTCTGTCTAAATGATAACTCAACATAAATGAGGAAAAAAAAAGTCACTGTTGAAATGTGTCCATAACCTATATCCAGTCACTTGTCACCAGATGAGCCACAGTCAATAACATTCATTCATAATACAGTCATTTTTAAAGTATCTATTGTATTTTCAGACCTCCACGGTTTCTCTCCTGTTCAGGCTATGCCTGACATGATAGCTAGCACGCAGAGGGAGCACACAAATAACACAGGTACTGTATCAAACACAACCTTTATCTTTTAACATTCCAACCAGTGAATTCTTCTACATTATACTTTTTGTGCAGGTATGACAGATAAGTAGCTGGATATTCATTTAGTTCCTAAAATTTGGAAGAATAATGTTAACTTCAGCACTCTCTTTTTTTATTTAGGAAATAAAAGGGAGGAATGTTTACTTGTTTTCTTCTGTCATACCAGCAATATTCTGCTAAATAAAATCAAGAATTAGTATGTGTTTCAAACATTCATTTGTTCAAATAGTCCCCCTCATCTTTGCCAAAAGTCCTGGAATTTGAGGACTTACTATATTAATATTACTATATTAATTTGTTGTCAGAAATAATAAATGAAAATCATGAAAAGATAATTTTTATATTAAAATATTTAAAGTCAGCGAGTATGTATTCCAGTCACACTTAAATCTTTACAGTACCATGATAATGTGTTGTTACCTTTCCAGGCCACAGTGGGGCGCTGTGTGACAGGCCAGAGCAGAGTTCCTCCACCTCAGAACAACCACTCAACCTGACACCACCTGGGTTCCAACCCACTGATGATAAACAGACAGTCAGACATGTTCTGCTCTCTCTGCTGCTCATTGTCAGCCTGTTGGCGGTGAGGATTAATGCTAATACTCTCTGCATGTGTGTTGAATACTAGATAAATTTAACTTTATGATAAGTTTTATGTTGTTTGTGTTTCTGCTCTGTCTCTGTATAGAATCTGTCCAGCTGCCTGTGGTGGTTGTTTAACAAAGATCCAGGAAGGCTTTACCTGGAGCTGCAGTTCTTCTGTGCTGTGGCAAACTATGGACAGGTACAATAGGATATAGGGGTGTGTGTGTGATTGTTTGCTTTTATTTGTGTGCTGCACACAAACGAGCTGTTATATATTTATAGTGTCTTAATTTTTATCCCAGGGTTTTCTCTCATTTGGGATCTTTGGTCTGGACAGACACCTCATCATTTTGCCCTTCAAGAGGAGGTGAGCAACTCATGCACCATGGTTTCTAGATTCATTTGAGAAAAGAAATCAGGTCAGAAACACAGCACAGGTACAATGGTTGTGTTCCTCTGTGTGTGTGTTAGGTTGCTTGGTCTGTGGCAGGGCAGAGATGGTGAGGATTTGAGTCCCTCAGGTGTAACAGAGGAGGTTAGACTCACCTGTACCCAGTTTGTCCGCTACCACAAAGACCAGTGTGTACAAGACATAGTACACACACGCAGGTATGAGTACAAGTTATTTAGTTTTTTTGTCATTCCGACCTTATGTCTTCTTTTAATTTGTCTCTGATTTTGCTGATTTTTCTGATTTACTTTCTGCATCCACTTTGCATGTTCTTGACTGTATCTGCTGATCCATTTTTTTCCTATCCACCAAATTGATTTTTGATTTTGACTGATTTGATATTTGCTGTAAGCAATTTGACATAAAAAAAGTAAAATATAGTTTCTTCCAGTCTACTAACCATAAGAAAGTCAAATACAAACTTCTGCTGAATCTTGATTTTTCTTCTAACTCCAAAATTCTTCCTACTTTTCATTTCCCCTCTCTCTGCTTTATTAAAATCCATTTGCCTGCCTCATTCCTCTCCTCTTCATCGCCCCCTAGTGGCTCAGGGGAGAATGTTAGCGCTTCGACAGGTGAATCCTTCCTCTGATAATGACAGGTTTTGTGGAGGAAGACAGCTGGATGAGGAGAATGGGCTTTTGGGACATCCCTCCTCCCATCAGCTTCTGTACACAAACCAGGACATCCAGAAGCCACAAAATCTGCAACAGATTCACCAAAGTCATGATCCAGCTGAAAGCGGCCATTTTTTGCTTCCACCCAGACCCCAGTTAGAGCCTGAACAAGCTTATGTTTCAAACTCTGTTATGCCAGAGGAGAAGATTTCCCAGCTTCCCTCCAACAAATCTTATGATCCAGCAAATCCTCAGCACCCACACCAGCATGTTCTTTCTTCAAGCCCATCCCATCTTGAAAGTGCGTTTCTGGGTAGTGCCTTGGTGGACTGGCTGGTTGAACGGGGCCTGTGTGCAGGGCGAGCTGAGGCCCAGCTATACGGAGTACGACTTCAGCAGGGAGGAGTGTTACATCACTTGACAGGTCAGCACAGCTTCAGGGACAAAGCTACACTGCTGTACCACTTCACATAAGGCAGAGGGCGTAGCGGTTCCAGAATGTGTGTTTGGAAAGGAGATGAAGAGACCAAGATCAGTGGGTAGCAACTGCCATGAATAAATTAATGCCAGAGTGGAAACTTCTCAAGAATTGGTTTAATCTACAAGCACCAAATAAAGGTTCTAGAAATGAGGCAGTGTCCTTTTTCCTCCACAATAATCTACCCAGTGTCTATTGTTGTGGCCAATTTAATAGTCTATATATAAAAGCATGTTTGTTTTGATTGACAGTCATCTCCGACCCCCGTCACACCTTATATAAACGCCATGAAGGTTTGCACTTTGTACAGGTCCTGAGTGCTTCCTCAGATCTGGCCAGAAAACCATATTCGGAGGTGGTTTGAGGACATGTTAGGACATTCCTGAGCCTGCATGGCCATAATCCATCCTCAGGATTGATTAGAGATCATCTTCTGACCCACTGTAGTGTCACAGGAATTTTTGTCTTTCTTATTGTCATCATTCATGTGCGATTTTTTTGTAACCACCACCATAATATTCCACCATAATATGTTTTTTCAAAAGTCTTATTTTATGATACAACATCGTGATCTGCTCAAGCTTCTCCAATCTTTTTGTGTGGATGTTTTTATTTTTTATTTTTATTTTATTTGTCATTGCTCTGATCTGAGATGACTCTTATAATAACTGTGGTCTGTGATTTGATCATGATGGAATCTTTTCCTTTTTGTCATTCTATGAGCAGATGAGTAACTCCAACATGAAGGACAAGTAAACGTTTGTATGGACAGGTCGTCTTTACACACTGTATGATTTGTGTTTGTTTGAGTGCCACTTGTGATATGACAGTAAGAGCAGACCTGATGCACTCCTTGTTTGCTCATAACCAATGAGCAGCTGGGCTGCTTACTGACAGCCAGTGGTGTTTTAATGGTTTTCTTTTCAGAAATAATATCAGAAATAATTTGGGATGTCTCTGTTCTTTCAGTATTTGATGTTTTGCACGCTGTGTCTTATAACACTGGACTATGCTGCCTTCTTGCATGACTGAGAGCAGTACAGACTTTTGCTCACTACAGAAACGTTTGCACTGACTTCATAATGACATTCTTTGTGGGTTCTATTTTTAAATCATGCAACTCAGCTGATATGTGTCTTGTGATGATACTGCACTTTTTTTTTTTTAAATCTATTATGTAAATTGTAACTCACTTCTTAAATAATGCTGCTCCTACTGATGGTATGGCAACCCTGACCTACACTACAGCTGTTATTTGCCTGTTAAGTTGCTGTTGATTTGTGATGTTGTTACTATGGAGTTTACAATGATTTTTCAGGGCTATAGACGGTGGACGAATAGAGAAACAGTACATTATATGTACATTTGATTATACACACTAACACACCACACTAAGATGTAGGCAGGCAGTTCTCAAGTGCTGTGACTTTTTAATAGACATTAGATGATGTTCTGTTCCACTGGGTCCATGTGCTTCCATACAAACCTCCCATAAAGTTGTCCATATATTCATAACTTTTTCATCTTTCTAACTTATGCCAACTGGCTCATGCAGTTCACACGAGGCTCTTGTGTTTACTGAGTTGTTACAAATTAGTTTTCTTTATGGTGTGACTGACTCTGAGCCAATGTGAATGGTGTGTGTGCATGAACAAAATGTCTGTGTGATGGGTGTGTGGTGAAGTGGTGAAAGGGAACATGAGGGGTCTTACAGAGGTGTGACCGTGTTTAGTTTTAGGTGAGTCAGGGTCAGTGACTACGTGAATACGAGATCGACACAAATAAAGTACTATTTGCATCCAAATTCTACATTTGCTTTATTTCACCACAAGTTACGGCTTCTGACAGTTTATTACCTCCATCAAGGAGGTTATGTTTTTGCCAGCATTTGTTTTTGTCTTTCTGTCCATTAGCAAAATAACTCAAAAATTTATGTACAGATTTTGATGACATTTTCAGGAAAGGTGTGTAATGGAGCAAGGAACAGATTTTGGCGGTGATCTTGATCGCTGTCTGGATCCAGGAGTTTTTTTGAAGGACTCTTTATCATTGCTTGGCGAAGGTCTGCACTCTCCAAATGCTTCTAGTTTAACTTTAAATGATGTCATAGAAAAAGAAATCAATGGAAATGCGTGCTTCTATTACATTTTTATGTAGTCCAAAAAAATACCTTCATTATGCACAGCATATTACATTATAGCTTTTTTTTTTTCAAATTCTGTCTCCCCTTAGAGAGCTAATGAAAACAGAGGAAGAGTGAAAGAAAAACCCGTCATCCTGAGTCCTACACAAAGTAAATGCAACATTGTGAAGGACAAATACAGCGCAAGCTGCTAACACCAGGTTTCAGTAACTGAGTCTAAGGAACTATGACCAATATAAATATGGCCTGCACCATAGTTCCCTCTGTCGACCACTGCATGTCTCCCTACGTTTGTAAGCAAAGACAGTTGTAACAGTTGTGGATCTTTTTCTTAACGCCTCGATATTGATGAGACTGTTACTACACAATACTCACGAAAACTGCTGTCAGAGAAAAAAACAGCGTAGAAAAACATTATATCTGGCACTTTGGTTGTTTTTCAGAAAATTGTGGAAGCCCCAGGCTCACAGAGCAATATGACAGCACCCCATGCATTTAAAAATCCAGAGTTTCACATAAATTCAGCATATACTGTACAGTTTATAAAAGATCATCACAAACTGAGGGTGATAATGACACCTTTAAATTTTACAGTAAAGATTCCGATCTGTTAAACTTTTCAGTATTTCAAGGAAACAAGCTACTCACTGTCCCTTTTTAGTTTTGTTTTTGTGATAAGACTCTACATTTAAGACTTTTTTCCTAAAGACTCACTGCTCTGAAAAACCCCCCAGACAAAAATACAGTACAGTACAATTCCAGTACTGTGTCCACACAAAGTGCATCACCTGTTAAGTCATATTCACAGCAACATAAGTTGTGATCTTCTCATGACAGTTTGTCTTGGCAGTCTGTTCAGATAACAATAAGAAAAAGGTAATGGGCACTGATTTCAGTGAGTAACTGTTGCCAGTCTGAAGTTTCCTCTGATATAGTTTTTGCTTTAAAGAGTTTCCCTGTGCTGCAGAAAGTTAATCATGAGAAAACCACAACTGTCCTTCACGGAGAAATTGTAATAACTCATCTGTGAATGCAACCACAGCTACATTAAGACACGTAAGTAAGTGATTTAGGAAAAGACATACACACAAAATTCAAATTATCATAGATTACAAGCGTTTTCCACTCAGAAACTGTGTGGCTGCAAGAGGTATTAAGTAAATGATATGCAAAAAAGAGAAATCTATGATCAATAATCTGGTCTCCATAATCCATTTGGTACAGTGGTAGCATTCTGCACAGGAGGTCATATTACTGTAATGAAGTGATGAAGCAAGAAACAACTGTGCTGTAATAATTTTGTAATAATTAAAAAAAAAAAAAAGATTTTGTTGTCTGCAGCATATTACTCAGTTTACCACAGATCAGAAAAGGCCACTTTAAGACACTAAACTATAACAGTTTAGTCATTGTACTATTAATTTGAAGTAATTCTTCTGCCTTAAAGATTTAATGTGTAGCATTTCTGCCTTGTCGAAAAAAACAATAAGACTGACCTTCTATATTTTGTTAAGTAGTGTGATTACATAAGCCAAACTGTTTCCAACTCGCTTTAAATTCACTAAATTTAATTTTTCTATTCAAGGTAATGTTCCATTTCCTTTTGGTGCTACAACCTCCGTCACAAACCCACAGTGAAACAGGGTCATCCAAATAGGCATTTTGTTATTGTTTTGATTGACAGATGCCTACGTGCAGAAATGACATAGTGTGCGTTTAAGCATTTTTAGTTCAGTATAAGAAAGGGATTTTCATTCATTTTAACCTGCACCAATATTACAATGAAACACAACTCTCCATTACATGGATCTCCCTACTAATTCTAATGCTCCCTGAACTATTTAGCTCTCTCAGGGGCAACCTTAAACATCAGTAACATTTAAGACTTATTTAACAATAAATACATTCATTAATTATATAAATCTAGTCTACTCAAGACTTTGCTGTGAGAGATCACTGGGAAATTGTAACCTTAAAGGTCCAGTGAGTAAAATTCAGGTGTATTTATTTTCATTTGGCAGAAAATGGAGATGTGTACATTCACCTGATTGAATGAGCCTTTTATATATATCAGGAGCTGAGTCAGCTCTATGGAGGTCACCACTGTGGACCAAAATGTTAACTAAACATCTTTGGAGATTTGATGTTAAGTGAAGGCTAAATAGATTCTCCACAACACTTGGAAAGGAAGTGTGAGGATATTCAGCTGCATGAAACATGAAACTTCACCAATAAATGTTGCTACGTTTGACACACAGTACCTTTAAATTTTGGTAACATGAACTGTACTTGTGGTAAAGGTCATGCTATTGCTGCTTAATGAATGATGAGCCTCTGGTGTGACCTTGGAGAAAAGAACCCTAAGAGGCAGGAGTGGAGAAAGACTGACACACACCTGCCACCAACGAAGGCAGCTTTTCTTTTCCTCCACCTGAGTTACTCTTCAGTCCTCCTTTATCCCACAATCACTGTCTCTTCCTGTCATACTTGATTTCAGCCTGACTTGTTCCATTGCTGTCCAGGCCGTCCACCTTGAGACGATCCTTACTGTAGTGTTTGATCAGTGCTCCAGGAACAAGAGCCATGAGGGCGATGGCCAGGAGCTGAGCCAGCGTGCTCCAGGAGAAGATGTCGTCCAGAGAGGAGATCTTGGAGAGTATGGAGCCCGTTCGAACACAGATGAAGTTGTAGGGAATCAAACCTAGAGACGAGAGCCGCAGCTGAGTGTTTTGTTTTTACTCATATCATTTTCACTTCCGGCTTCTTGTCTGTGAAAACGGCTTACAATTAATGCCAGTTTTACTACATTGTTTTTTTGTTTTTGTGTCAAGTTTGGGCTCAGTGCTGCTTGATGCGTTCTTATTTGTTTGTCATTTAGGGGGACGGGTGACATGCTTATGTTTACATACATTTATTTATTATACAGTTCAGGCACCAGCAGCTTTTATGAATATGCCTGTCAAATTTTTTTGATCATTGGAATGATGTAACTGAAAGTTGGTCATATATTAGCCAGCTGAAAAGACCTTTTCACAACAGAATTTTTTAACATGAACTAATGGGGGGGGGGGGTTGTATAGTGGTTGTATAGTTTAGAACTGGTGCTCAGAACACGGGCCTTTGTGCATGGAGTTTGCATGTTCTCCCTGTGTGTGCGTGGGTTTTCTCCAGGTTCTCTGGCTTCCTCCCACTGTCCAAAAACATGCAGATTTAGGGATTAGGCAAATTTGACATCAATGACCATAGGTGTGAGAGTGGATGGTTGTTTGTCTCTATGTGGCCCTGTGACGGACTGGCCCCCCCTCCATGTTTTTGCACAATATACTGTGTATAATATTCAATATTGTTGATTTTTAATGCTGTTGCATGTTTGTAGTCTCACCTATGAGCACAGAGAAGAAGAAAATAGGAATAGGGATGTTGAGGACGGGACAGGTGATGTTAAGGAACCAATTAGGAGTCATGGGGAAGAAACGAAGGAAAAGTAGGAAGAAGAATAAACTGCTATGATTTTCCTCCACCTGACAGAGGGAGGAAATGAAGGAGAAGAGCAGAAAGAAACACGAACAAAAATCACATATACTGTAGGATGTACTGTATATAATGTTTTTATGTAGTTAAACCCCAGGCTTACCTTGTTCTGTAGCATGGCCACCTTCTCTGGGAAGAGGTAAACCACATATTGCTTTCCAAACGCAGAGGAGAGCAGGAAGCAGAACGTGGAGCCTGAAGTGGCGAGCAGACAGGCCAAAACCAGACCCAGCCAGGGCCCAAATATCGCTCCAGCTAACATGTTCTGAAGGTAGGATGAATAGTTTAAATTGATTTATGAAATGTACCACAGTGCATTATTCCTCTGGGTGAGAGATCAAGTGTCCACAAACAGGAATGGGCAGATCTACTGTATGCACCACAGTCAGGACTAAGTGGCTTATCTAAACAGTTCCTGCGGTTTATTACTTAAGAAACCTTTTCACATTAATGTTTTATGAACTGAATTGATAGTGGGATAAATGACCATTGGAATTGTGTGATGTTTTTAAAACACTGTTCATCATCTCTTCAGGTTGTGTGTGTGTGTTTATATGATTACTAGTCTTACCAGTAAGGAGGAGCCAGGTATGGCAAAAGACTGTTTGTAAAGGTAGGCACTACAGAACAGCAGCAGAACGTAGCCATAATGTTCTCTTTCATAAAACTTGAGCGTGTCTGCGAGCTCTCGCAGCTCCTCCAGGTCCGATGGGAACTTCAGCCTGGATGGAAACACACAAAAAAGGTGTTTATTTTTTTAACATATTAGTACTGTTGATACTCCGCCTTCCTCCCACAGTCCAAAAACATGCAGATTTGGGGATTTGGCCAATTGGATACTCTACATTGCCCGTAGGTGTGAATGTGAGAGTAGATGATTGTCTGTCTCTGTGTGGCCCTGTGATGGACTGGGTGTCCAGGATGTACCCCGCCTCTTGCCCTATGTCAGCTGGAGTTAGGCACCAGCGCCCCCAGAAGTTCCAATTCACTGACCTCACTGTGGACAATTTTTCTTTTGGATTATTCCTCTGGTAGAAAGGTAACAGTGAGGTCTGTGGATTAGTCATAGTATTGATTTGTTAAAAACTCCATTCACTTCCATTATGTTGAGTGAACTTTTGAATAATGCATATAAAATGCTTTATTTGTCTGACATTTACCACATTAACTGTAAAGATTGGCTGACTTGAAACTGTATTGTCCCATACTGTCTAGCCTTAGCCCAACCAAAACTATCTGACTGACAATAACAAGTGATGGCCTTATCTGTATGAGAAAATCTTTCTTTAGTTTGAGTTGAAATGACCCTTTCAACAGGATATAACTCTACGTGTGTGTGTGTGTGTGGGGGAAACAGGATCCTTTTGATTGAAGGACAAAAATAGAAATAGAATCAGCGCCTGTAGACTTAAGCAGGGGGTTAGAAGAAACCTTTAAACACACACACACACACACACACACACACACACACACACACACACACACACACACACACACACACTTTGTCTTTCTGTAGTTCTCAGACACATTTGACCGTGCCTTCCTTAACTAACCTAAACCTAATTCTGACCCCAAAGTGCTTTGACTTTTCGAGGATCACTCAAAATGTCTTAACTTCCCCTGGAAATGTCCTCACAACCACAGAAACACATGGACAGACACACACACACACACAGAAACACCCCCCCCCCCCCCCCCCCCCCCCCCCCCCCCCCCCCCCCCCGCCCCCCACCTTGAAAGTCAAGATGCCAACTTCCTCTCCCACCTGCTCCGACTGTCAGCATTACTCACTCCTACTGGTCAGAGGACAAATATTCTGTTCTGTCACTGGTCAGCAGGTCGATGATGCATAAGCGCTTGGACACATGAAACTGCATGAATGTGTGTCGTATTTAAGGAGGGGAAATGTGGGCACTCGCGCACTCACTTTGTTGCAACTGTCACACTGATATAAAGCTGAATCAGAACATTTATTGGTATCTGTGAAAATGGTTTAACCATTACCATTCATTAGAAAACTGATACTTCTTATACCGATTTATAATCAGTATAAAACTGATACTTCAATTATACTTCTATCAATCATTTGATCCGTTGATCATTTAGAACGGAGAAGGATGGAAAATCCACTTGAAAAAAATGCTCATAACAATTTTACAGTTTCCATGACGACATATACATTTTGTCTTACTTTTGTCCACTCAACAGTCCAAAAGCATACATGAGAATCTACACTTTTACTCAATAAGTGACATAATATTATGTTCATTATATATATATATATATATATAGTTATTGTTTTAATTTGCATATTTGGAATTGTTTTACTTCTTTGGGTTGAAGTGAAAGGAGCTTTGGTGTCCTTTTTATTTATTTACTCCTAATTTACTAACATACACAAATGCACACATAAGACTAAACAAACCTGTTTCATAAGTTTCATAAGGTGCGCTCACACTATGCTTGAACGACTTCATTAACAGTAACAGTATATTCAATAACAGTATAATGAGTTATGCGCTGCATGACACACACACACACAAATGAGTCCCCCTCTCGCCTCAGAGTGTCTTGGTCGGCGTTATTCTATCGTCCCAGGACAACCACTCACATGACTGTCTGACACACACACACACTTGAACACACTCAGAGCCTGCACACATGTTCTGGGGAGTAATATGATCAGTGGCCTGTGATGACTAAGAGAGACAGAAACAAGCAACAATTCTTATTTTTACTTAATAATGTTGCCACTGATGATTCGTCTCATTTGTGACACAGTTATTACTGTTTTATTGATACTGTTATATTCATGATGACTAAAACCACAGGTATGCTGTTTATTTCAAAGTAATTCAAAGATGTGATATTATTCTTATCAAAGATTAGTGCTGAAAGACATGTAGCGTGTTCATTTAACAGATGGAACCTGTATGTCCAACAAACTTGTATTTAGTTTGGTTCCTGATTAAAAAAAACTTTAAATTAAAAGAATGTATTCATACATTCATTTTTGCCTTGAGTTCTATTCACAGTGCACTAAGGCACATGTTGCTTCCTGCGACAGAAATATGAGGATTTAATGTTTGTCCTGTGACAGAAAATGAAATGGTGGTTGGACCAGAAACATTTTTTTGTTTGTTTGTTTTGTTTTACAGCAAATATTTAAACAGGTCACACAGAGGGAGGAAAACACATCATAGGTAACACCTGGGCTTGTTTCTGCCAAACGTCTGCTGTGAAAAGGGCCCACAGACCAAACAGGTAAGGAAATTAAAATAAAAAACCATGTCTCAAGGCTTTGGACAGTTTAGTTGCTCGACCACCTGCTGTAGATGTTAATGTGATGAAGGGGAAAACCCAAACCAACAGCCACTGAACTGCTGCATGGTTGCGTTTAAATCACATTTGAATCATAAAGTGAATCTCTGTGATGAAAAAAAGTCAAGCCAAGGACATTTCGTTATAGGACTCTTTTGTATGTTATAGGTTTTTGTGCCTTGGGAGCGTGGGTATAAACCAGCAGTCTTGCTTTCTTCCCTGTTTACATCTGTTCTCCTAAATAAAAGAGGGAATAATTGCCCAATCCCCAAAATAACAATGTCTTCAAAGACATTCGGTTTTTCTGCTTTCTATGTTATGTGGAGGAGAGGAAAATATTCAAACACACAAACACACTAGAACAGATGTTCTGGAGCTACAGACTTCAACTACATGAAGAATGAATGTGGTCATTACCGGTACTCCTGGACTTCCTCGGTCTCCCCTTTGACCTTCCTGGGTCCCGGGGGAAGACATGTGGACAGCAGGTACAGGTAAACACTTGCGGCCGCCACAATGACCACTAGTCCCGCTAAGGAGCGCATGCTGCTCCCCGGATATTCAAGTGCACGCGACACGGGCTGAGTTCACGACAGAGGTGAAGACCACCTCGACCACCGGGGAGTGAAGAGAAGAAGAGAAGAAGAGAAGAAGAGAAGAAGAGAAGAAGAGAAGACGCGTCGTGTCTCGGTTGGACGGTCCCGTATTCAGAAGCGGGACACGAGTGACGGCTGACATTCCTGCCGGGGCTCGGGCACGGATCGCATGACAGCCGGTGACCAACAACTCTCTGCAGACACTGTTGATGAAATTCGTGCAGCTCTGTCGTGTGGCAGCTCACGCGCATACGCGCGCGCGCGCGCACACACGTGGCTCTCAGTCTGACATACTACTGACATATGCATGTTTGAATCTTCCGCCGACTGAAGCCTCAGTCAGAGAGAGAGAGAGAAAATGAGCTGCTTATTTAAGCTGAACTTGACAGTACATGTACTTCCACGATTGAGCCTCTAGAGGGCGACGTGGTAAAATCAGAATGTGGGTACAACCCACGTGGCGTTCGGATTAAAATAATAATAATAATAATAATAATAACTGCGGATGCCACCACATCTGTTGGATATGATGTGGCCCAAACACACGAAAATTACAAAACATTCTTACTATTTGTATGAGCCTGCCCTATGCAATAAATTAAGAATAAACTGCAAACTGCAAATATATATATTTTTAATTATTCTTTTATTGTTTTTAATAGAATAGAATAGCATTATTATTGTCATTCAGAACATACATCTGCTAAATGTGAAATGGAATTTCGTTGCATCTTGCTCGCAATCGGACACATGGAATAAATAGAATGAAAAAATATATAAAAAAGAAATCTTAAAAAATATATACAATTAAAATTAGCACCTTGTAATATAGATATAGAGTTTGAATAATACTGCACTTAGGGCATTTTTAAGCAGCCTGGTTACAGATTCAAAAGTGCGCTTTCTTGCATGTGCATGTTTGGGGAGGGAGGAAAGGATAAATAAAGCATATTAATGGAGAGATAACCATTTCTTAACTGCCTTTATTTATATTATTTACAAGCTTGGAGGACATTTGTCTTTATTCTGTTGAGACGTCCTCTCCTGTAAGAGAAATATTGAACAGTTGCTGAGTAAATATACTGATATATAATAAAATACTGACAGGTAACTACACCACATCAATAGAACATGTTCATTTCAAAACCTTGACCTCTGAATCAATAATCTATGCCAATCTGAGAATATGACACTCTGGTTTCAGGCAGCATGTGCTGTCACTGAATGCTACATTTTCACAAAAGTTTTTAAGGATTACTAAGACACTGATCATTTTGAATTAAAAAAACAAAACAATTTAATATTAACTGCCGCTTTATGTTTGTCTCTATGCTTGCCCTGTGACCTGCCATTTTATTTATTCAGTCTTTACTTATACAGCTAATCTAATTGATCTTATCAAAACTCATGTCGTGTCATTTTCAAGAGAGACTTTGCTGTAAATAAAAGCCTTCTTTTGGAAACCTTTGGAAGTATAATCCGTATGACAATTGTTTTTATTTTATTTTTTCCAAAAAACATCTGTGCAGTTTTATCTTTTAAAATCACTGAGACCACTTCAAATTGAAGTCTACACATCAGTGGGTATGAATTCTGACTTGAAATGGTCTTAAGTGATTTTCACCTAAGTGGGTGTTAGTGTCGGAACAACTTGTTCATAGCATTTAAGTATTACATAAAGCTCTGAAAATGAGAAATGGGGAAAAAGTCTAACCTGGGGAACCTTTTGATGTATCTGGTTGTATGGTTTCCAAAAAAATCCTTGAATATTGTTTTCATGGCCACATAATCTGGTATAACTGCAAGGCAAGAGCACAATTGTGGTCAGTAACAAACCTATAAAATATTCATTTGATGCTCCTTGTCAATATGAGAGTGAAGTATGTGAGTTCTACCAGAAGGACATAAACCCACTGTACCTTCATCAGTTTCATCATCAGACGGATCAGTAGATGTTGCTTCGTGCAACACCAGAAGAGCAGAGAGCAGGATCCCAATCTCAGCTTTCATTCTCTACAAGGGAGTAGTTTTGTGAAGGAAAAACGACGGCAACTGTGAGTGACACAAAGCCTTCATTTGATGCTTTAAATTTGAATTTAACATTTAAAGTTTATCTTGTTATGTTTTAAATTCTATTTCTCTAACTAGTGTGCCTTAAAAAGAAATGCTCTTCCCCTCCTTTGCTGACTTAACCCCATTATGTCTTAATGTTTTCTTCATAAGATATCTTCCCTGGTTGTATTTATTGTAGTAAGTGATTACACAGCAGAGAAAGTTACTCTGTTGTTCAACACGACAGTGATCACATGAACCAGGTGGATGTTTTCTTATTTTTTAGGAATGCTGGTTAAGTTGCATTGTCCTAACCTTATTCTTCTGCTAATTACTTATTATTTTCTTGTCCTCCCTATATTTCTTATCGTTACATTAACCATGTTGTTTATCCTCCCCCTTCTTTCAGCTTTCCATGTCCTTTTCCATTCTTCTGTTACTTTACTGATTTACCGATTACATTGACCTGATCAGCTTTTTGGTACTTGTGAATCTCTTGGGATTCTTTTTACTACTAAACTTCACACCAAAATGTGCTAGAAACTACAGTACATAAATATAATGAACATAATTTGCTGGATGAGTTTTGAAAGAATGTGCTGACAGCTGGAGTTAAATGAACTTAGAAATGAAACCGAATCACAAGAGATTATGGTGTGTCATTTATTTTTCCTTAATCGTCAGCCTTCCATTGCCAACATTGTGCTGAATAAACTGCCAGTTCACCTGGCTATGAAAACGTGTAGTTCTGTGTGACCTACTGTATATGGCCAACTGTTTGATCCCTGCATTGCAACCATTTGGTCCCCTTGGATCAGAAACGGACATTGTTAATGTGATCTGTAACACCTGTGCTTTTCCTGTTAAAACATGTCAAACAGCTGCTGTGAAAAGGGCCCATTATGGGAAGCACACCTGAAAAGCTCTTTCTCTTGGGTTTTGCTCCTTTTAGATGCCCAGTCTACTGCTGTCCTTGACTGGATGAATGAAGGCATTTGTTCTTTTAAAAGGTGTCAGAAAACTGAGTACATGTGGAACTATATCTATATATGTGACAGGGTCATTATTTTTGATTTGTGTTCATAACTTGGATTTTAAGCTGTGTTTAATTTATATGGTTTATTGCATGTTTTGGACCTGTTTTAATTGCGTGAGAATGGTAGTGCAGTTGTTTTGGTTTGTTTTGTTAGTGCTTTTTCCCATAGCTCATGAATTCCTCACAGTCTCATTCTCAAAGCAGAGATTACCTGATATGGAACAGGTGTGCCGGAGCACTAAAGACTCAAATTACGAGGAGAAAGGGCACACAGTGTAAAGAGGCATGCAGCAGAGGACACACCAAGTGGAGATGGACAGGGAGCAAGAAGCCACAAGAGCCAGGAGTAAAGTTCAGACCAAGCACTGGGAGTCTGAAGCATACAAGCCTTTGTTTGCAGCCTGGACTGATGGCAGGAGTGTGAGCACTGTACTTGGCATTCCAGGTCATGGTGTGTTCCATTTGTAGCTAGAAGTCATTTCTGAATTGATGGAGCACTCTTTCAAATGAAACGCACCCTTAAGTAGGATTCCTAAAGATGATAAAGACCATCCAGACCAATAAAGGTACAAAAGCCAGCATGAGTGATCTGCATATATTGATGCAGGCGCTTACATTGGAATTTTGGAGAAACAAATGTGCCGATTAAGATGACACCTTTCACCAGGGATATGGCTATTTTACTGATTAATGCAACACCTCATTCTACTTGAGATACCACCTGCATGACGGTATCATGAAGAGGAGAATCAGCCAACGACTGAGTGATCATGGACTGCTGAGCAGCTCAAGTCTTGTTTATAACATGAATGGACAAATATTCCACTTGCAAAGCTGCAACAGTTAGTATCTACAATCTCCAAATAATTGAAAAGTGTAATTAAAAGAAAAGGTAACTCGGTGGTAAACTTGTTTCAAATAGGTTGCAGGCATCAATTTCTCCATGTAAATGTGTTGTTTATTATTTAAAATGTTTTAAAATGTCAAACTTTTCTTGAAATTGTCTTCTACAGACGCAGAGGCTAGAACAAAACCATAGCAACATAGAGACATGTATTCCTTTATTGCATATTTTGGCTCAAACTGCTTGAAGAAAAGGTTTCTTTATCCTGCCGCATTGTCTTCTCCTGTCAAAGAAATTGACATGGTGAGTAAATCATCTTGATAGATTATTACTGCAATAAATGATAAAATAATAAATGCTGTAATGAGAATATAACATTCTAGTTTCATTGTAGCATGATCTGCCAGATCTGAATGGTATGTGTGTATATATATATATATATATATATATATATATATATATATATTACATAACTGTATTCAGTGCAGAAACCTGAAACTTTTGAGAAGCAATAGTAACTACACTACACAACAACTGATTAACCACCCTCCCTTATTTCAGTGTACACAGTCTAAAGTGACCAGTGCATTTTATCACTCTTTAATTTGCACATAAACATAGATCATCACTACACATTGTTCATACTGTACATTTTTAAACTATGAAACAATGGTGCTGCATGTAGTGGTTAACATTTAACTGCAAGGGATGAAGAAAGCTGTAGTAAAAAAAAACAGACGACGAGCCACGTTATTCAAATAATTTCCAATTCATTATTATACATTATTCTCCTCAGCTCTGCCGCTGCAGGTCATTTAAAATTCAGAATTGATCATCAGTTTTCTGTGACCACGGTCCTGAATCTGAGTCACAATGGAATCAGTTTGAAAATGAGTCACTGCTAATCTGAATATTTGGGGTCCAAAAGAGCATATGATAGTCTGTTTCAGTTCTTCAGGGTGTGGTTCATGTGGGAGTAGGCAAATTCACGAGCACAGAAAAGGAAAAAAAGAAAAAAGAAAAAGCTTAAACTCATCTGAAAGGTATCAAAGAAATGCATTAGAAACGGTTTGTTTTTTATTAAATAAAAATCTCTATCGAAACATATCACGAAATATGATTGTTTAAAACAGTCTTGAGTGACTTCCACTTGTATATAAGTTGTGTTCATGTCAGAACCACAGCATTACACTACAACACACTGCGCTGTAAATAGTCTCCCCACAGCTTTAAGTGTTTCAGGTGTGAAAATATTCTCCCAGCAAAAAAATAAAATCCTTAAACTTTGACTCATGAGACCAGATTTGTAGTAGAAACACAAAGAGAAAATGGGGAAAAGCCTAACCTGGCAAACCGTCTGTATCTGGCTGTAAGGCTTTTGAATCAGAATTTATTATTTCCATGGCCACGTCCTCTTCAATTACTGCCAGGTGGGAGCACAGGTGTGGTCAGCACAAAAACCATGGACATTTAGTTTCATGCCACTCGTCAGTATAAGGCAATAAATCCAAATATGTGAGCTTTCAGCAGTACACACAGGAGGACATACCTAGATCAGTGCCGTCATCTTCAGCAGATGATTGAGTGGATGTCGCTTCGAGCAACACCACGAGGGCAGAGAGCAGGATCACAAGCGTAGCTTTCATTCTGTACCAGAGTAGTACTGTCTTTCTTTTTGTGAGAAAATGACTGTTAATAAAATAAAAATCTGCAGTTAGTAATTTATAAATCATAACTCACCTCTGCTAGTAAACACAGCAACTTTACCTGAGCTTCAACTTCAAATACCACACTGACAGTCCTTATGCTGGGAACGTCTGTTTGTTTAAAGCATCTTGACAAACCACCCAGTTCGGTTTGAAGCGGGGTTAAAGCTAAAAATAAGCCTCTCACTGAAGTGTGACAAGGATTCATTTCTCATACATGGTAAGAAGATGAACAGAACTGATAAGTGACTGACAGGAGCTGGACGCCTTTGTCCCTGCGTCATTTTCCGCCGCGTTCTACAGCCACTTAAACAGAATTAGTGAGTTTCAAGTGCTGACTCAAAGCTTTAATTTGATACGTTCCATGTCGATGAAATGACTTTGTTTTTGTTCAGTGACACACTGTCATCTCGTTTGTGTCTCTTCCTTGTGTTTCTCTGCAGGGGATCACAGCAGTGTTTCCACCTGATTTCTCTCCCTGGTTCAGAAACATCACCAGCCTGTCTCAATCCAGGAAACCCTGTTAAATGAATCACACCTGAGGGACTCTCTCTGTCTTAGGTCAGTAACTGTAACACAGCTGATGGTTTCGGTTTAAATAATCAAAACTCCAATGAATTTATCCTCACCTCTGCTCCACACACTGGGTGGTTACTTCTCATCATTGAAGAAGCAGCACATTTACATCGCTTAGTGTTGTTAGAAACCCTTGCTTATTGTTTTGGTGCCACGCCTGTGGGATTGTCTCATCTCTGTCTCTCAATCAGCTGACTGCATTCTTTCGGTTTCTTGTGATATCTGATAGGCCTAATGTTTTTCATCACTTTTTCTTTGTTTGGCATCAGCGCATGTTAGTGTGTGTGTGTGTGTGTGTGTGTGTGAATGCCTCCATTATCACCCACCCAGGTTGCTATAAGAGTTAAGGTTTATTCACTCTTCTCTACAGAAGAAAATGTTCCAAAACCTCTAATACAGAACATTAAGTAACATCATTAACCACTGTTCCTAATTTATACATGAAGCCTGATGTCTTGAGAGACAATATAAGAAAGGACCAAGGAAAAATGTGGAGAGTGATAACACTTGATTGACACTTACACACAATTTACTAACAGGAAATGCACCAACAAAACAGTGCTAACCCAGCTGAAAACACATTTTGTCCAGAAATATGCTGATCTGGAAATTCTATGCTAAATCTCAGACACAGACAACTTTGATCTTTACATTTTCACTTTTCCTCTTATCTACTAGGCCGTCGCCTTAAAATGCCCCTCCCATACACACACACAGCAGAGTGAGCTGTACTGCCTCACTGATATCCAGGATCAGACTTGATCATTTGCGTTTTGTGCATGTGTCATTCAAACCAAATACACAGCTTTTTTTTTATGCTACACATCGTGTAATACAGCAGAAAAAGAAAAAAAAAATTATGGAAAGATTCACAATTTGATTAGATGAAATATAAATATCTGTACTTGTTGTACACCAAGTAACCTACTTTAATAAACTCACTCATTTTCTACCACTTTATCCTCCACATGAGGGTCGCGGGGTGCCTAACTCCAGCTGACATATGGTGAGAGGTGGAAATGTCACCAGTCCTTCACAGGGCCACATCGAGACAAACAACCATTCACTCTCACATTCACACCTATGGGCAATTTAGAGTGTCCAACTGGCCTAATCCCAAATCTGCATGTTTGTGGACTGTGGGAGGAAACTGGAGAACCTGGAGAAAACCCACACACACACGGACAGAACATGTGAACTCCATTAAGAAAGGTCCTTGTTCTGACGTAATAAAACAGTTATGTTACAAAATAATACAAAAACATAATATTGTAATTATTTAAGTAAGTATATGTCAAGTCTGTTAATCTATTTATTTAATGTTTAAGAAATAAGTTGATTGCAGAAACTCGACCGTAGTGAATGTTTTTCTCGTACAGACAGTATGGGTTTTTTTTTGGTCCATGACTTTTGTCATTAATGCTGTATTAAGTGAGTGCACCGGCCTAATTAATTAATTACATGCGATATTCATTTGATTAGGCCAATTAAACATTACACATACCTATAATTGATAGACATAGATAGGTATTGGATGTTTAAAAAATATCTATCATCTGTAGCCATTTACAGCCCATCTACACTGACAGAAGTACCATCAAACAACTAGTGACTCGTGCTAAAGACACGACTCTAACAAATTTGAAGATTCCTTGAATCCTGTAGGGGGAAAACAGAGGAAAAAAAGAGAGAGTGGAACAATGAAAGATGTAGAAGGGAAGCAGAGTAAAAATATGTTAGAGTGTAGGACTGATGATGAAGTGGTTACAGAGTGATTCCAACAAAGAGTTGATGACACTTATAGTGAAGCCGATACCTTTGTGACTCAAAATGGTCGACAGTTAAAGTAAAAACTGAAATAATAAATAAGGTTGTGGATTGTATGGAAAACTCAACTACTGAGCTCAATGACAAAAGCAAGCCGATCGATGGACCGAGTGCATGATGTGTCTTTCTTCTAATTGACAAACTCTGCCATCAAAACCGTGGCGTTGTCAATAGTCCACACCACAAATCAGTAACTTATGACATGTACAGTGCAAAGCACTCCGTTCATTGCATTCACGTTATCATATTATGGCTACAGTTCAAGCTAACAGTCTGAGGGCTATTAGGCACACAATTGTTTTTTAACACAAAAACAATATCACAAAAAACTGTTTCTAAATAATGGACCGAAAGTCACATGGCAGACCAACCAGGACAAGTTATTCTAAAATTAAGAACAACATTGTATTGTTATTAAAGATTACCTCACGTGACTTCCCGCTTTAATAACTGGTGATAACTGGTGATGTGTTGTCTACAGGTCTAAGTGTCTCCAGGATAACACACATTATTCAAATCGTACTCTGGAGCTTGTGCTGCCTGGTAACAGTGTAAAATACACACATTTGAGGTGATGCAGCACAGTCTCTGGTGACCACTGTGGCACCTGCAGCACTGAACTGTTGATTATATTCAGCTGTGCACATGCTGCACGGATTATAGCTTTCTCCACTGTGTCAGACATAACATCAGTTTGTATAGCCATGCTTAAATTTACATTTGACAAGTAAAAGGTCTTGGGAAAAGTCAAGAAAAGCAAGTGGCTACAGTTCAGTGACAACAGAGCAAGAAGCTTTGAAGCAAAAATCCAGGATGAACACACTCATTTTCTTAAGTTTGTAACACCTACGTTTGTACTTCACTGTTTTGTACATATTCTTTATCAGTTTTACTTATTCACCCAATAAAATGCAACTTACAATGCAGAACAGTTGCATTTGAATATAAATAACTCTTTGGCCAAGATATTTTTTCCTGGAAAACAAAAAGTTTTTACTGTTTGTTTACAATTAAGATGAAAGTACACAAAAATAATTCAACCTCAATATTATAGAGATTCATTTTACAACTCATTGGTCAAGAATATTTAAGTTTGGGATGTTGGTTGGACAACATTTTGAAGACACCAGAGTTTAATAGAATTTTTTTCCTATTATTGGTTTATTTTATAGGCCAAACAATCAATCACTTAAGACATTTTTCAGAAAATTAAGAGTCCTCAGAGTACCAGTCATGCTGTTCACATTTCTCTGTCTCTGATGAAATAATCTAGTCAACACAAACCTGCTGTTGCTTGTGCAGGTAAATGAAAGCTACCACTTCGGGGGTTGGGGGGGGGGGTCATCTCCAGTGAACAGTGTGTTAATGTCTACAGTTTTATGTGTCCCTTTTCTGCATCAACTCTACCTTGTCAAAAGGAGGAGGGCTCCAGAGCTACATTTTGCTGCTGGGGTCTAGTTATAGCACTGATATTAAAAGCAGAGCCCTTGACAGAATTTTGGACAACAGCACTACAGAGGAAACACGACTGCATTATTTTGGTCACACTCATTTCATCACAGAGTTATTCTCCTAACTAGGATACTACAACCTCTAAATGTTTACTCACTACAAAGACTGGTACTGTAATCAGCAGGGGTATGCTGGTAGTTAAGGAGGTTGTACGCTGTGTATGCTTTCCTCTAAAACATCATAAAAATATACTGACAGCAGTGGGTCACACCGAAATAAATGGGAGGGTGGTCTGTGTGCTTGTGTTTACTTTATACTACGCCCTAACTAAGTATTTCTCTGACAAAGTCAGCTGTTACTGTCCCCTACACTATGATACATGTTAGTTTTAATTAAGCCAAAATTAAGCCAAAACTCCAAACATGACACAATGACTCTCTGTCATAAAAACCAAACAAATTAACAGTTGAAACATAGGGAGGAAAAACTAATTACACAAACAATAGTGTTATTACAAGTTAAAGTTATTGTCCAAAAGAGAATCATTGGGATGACAAATCTTTTCATAAGTTTAGGTTCTCATGTCAGAATCTCTGTCCTGGCTGCACATCAGTCCACAGAGATGCACATGACCAGCCTTGTTAGGTGTTAGAAACTGTGTGGAAGAAGTGAGCATCACATTAGTGTCCATTGTGTGCTGTCACAGCTGCTTCTAACAGTCATTTGGTGCCCCACGTTGCAAGTGTTGTTTTCTTCCAACAGTACAGGTGAAAAATAATAATAATTAAAAAAAAAAAATCATCTGTCCTATGAGATCTGGCTCGCACCTGGTTGCTGGGAGCCTCCAGCTTCCCCCCTCTCTGACTGGTGTTTATAAAGGTCACATGGCATGAGAGGGAGGGGATGTACCTGCTCTGCCAACACTGACTCATAGGGTGGTGCAGTCTCCAGGGAGAAGGAGATGGATGTGATGTGTTGATGCTCCTGCGGTCCCAGCGGGTAGTGGGAGGGGGAGAACCAGCCAGCACTGGCTGAGGTCTCTCCACAGGAGGGGGAAGGATGTTGAGTGGTGCGGTGAGGCTGCTCTTGCTGCTCTGGCCCTCTCTGGCACGGGTCAAATAGGGAGTAAGGAGGTGGATCATCTGTAGGGATGTAGATCTGAGTCAAACCAGGGCCAACACACTCCTCGTAACTGTGGGAACAAACACAAAAAGGAACCAATTTGTACTGGGCTGCTGATAGTCTGACATTTTCTCTCTTTATAGTGTGGATATTGGCTGCATTTTATATTACAATAACAATGATGAACAGCAGTATACTGAGAAAAATCAGTATTTATTTATTTTACAGGAATCTAGTGATGTAGAAGCGACAGGCCTATCCTTTTTTCCTTACCTTGGGTTTTTAATTCTCTGTCGTTTTTCTGTTTCTTTTTTCCTGTTTTATTTTGACGTTTTCCCTTTTGTGGACCTTGTCAAGTTTTGTTTCCTGTCCTTTCTTCTCTTTTGATTGTGTTTCACCTGTGTCTTTTTAGTCTCACCTGTGTCTGATTATCCCTGCCTCCCTAATGTATTTATATTCTGTCCTCTCCAGTGTCTTAGTTGGTGGATTTGGTTTCTTTCATGTCACATCTCAGTCTGTGGCACTTGTTTTACTTTTTTTTGCCTTCTCATTAGTTTGCTTTATTATACAATATTTTGGTTATTTTTGCAACTGTGTTTACACCTGACAGTGTCATCAACAGGTAAGACAGACAAAATAATTCAACACAAAAGATTGGGGCCACTGATTAATTTCTTTTGCTTTGGGACATCATGCCTGGAAAGATTCATGTCATTGAGGAGTGTTGAGGTGAAAATTGGAGGCGATTTTGTTTCAGAGGTGTTGTAACAAGCTGCGAATCTCTGTACCTCCCGTGCATCATTATATAATATGTATCTGTTGGTGCAAGAATCTCTGACAAGATCTAATGTGTGTGTGTCTCCCAGTATGAGATGTGATAAACACAAAACAGGCAGTTGTAGAGGTATAAAGGTAGAGCTTATCACTTGCTAATTAGAAGCATCGCATGCACAAGATATTGAATATAAATATATAAATATATTGAATATAAATATAAGTATATTTTTCTTTTCCTGATTAGAGTGAGTGCTGAGGCAGTAGCCACACTACTGGTTTCCAGTTCAATTTCCATCCATTCCAGTAAATTTGGTAAGAATGGGGGTATTGTAGTGGTTTGCAGAAACAATGGAAACAGATGGAAACAGATGAACAACAGAAGAGTAAGACCAGGGGCAACTCATTCATACATGCTCATATTATATCTCATATCATCACTGCTTCAAGCAAACAAACAAAATTGGTGAGCAGCTGCTAAACAAACAACCAGCATGCTACGTGCTTTTGGCTATGCAGGTAGTTCCCTATGTTCTACTCAGCATCCTGTAGGGATTTGTCTGCAGATGCCTATTGATCTATTGATTTCTGTCAGAGGATTTAAATCAGATTCAGACAGCCTGTCCAGCAAAGATGGAATACATTGTTCTACCAAAAGCAGTGTTGGGGCTTTATGTCTGGGTCACATTAGAGCCGTGTAATGTGTGAGTAAATGGCAAAAAAACTGTAGTGTAAAGCAGCTGTGAGTGGTCAAGACTAGAAAGGCACTATATAAATACGGACCATTTACCATTTCACTTTACTGGTAGTTATAAAATACTTGAACAGATATACAAATATACAGTAGATATTCAAATTGTTTATTTTGTGCCCATGTCATATCAACTGTAGGAAGCCAAGATATTTTAGGAAAGCGAGGACAATTTAGCTTGTCCTCACAAATAGAATTGAACAGGAACTGCTTAACTTTTGGGCTAAGATTTGGATTGGGGTTTGGTTAAGATAAGAGACAGATCTTAACTGGTTATGGTTAAGGTTAGGGAGTTTAAGGCGTCCAAAATGAATGGAACTCGGTGTGTGTGTGTATGTGTGTGTACCTGGTATTCTTTATGTTCTGGGACCTAACTCTGTTTAGACAGTCACATTACGGGGACTTGGAGAAAAATCAAGTCCACATAACATAAATTACTGCATTTTAAGTTGAAGACATGTTTTAAAATTAGGTTAAGGTTAGGGTCAGGATTAGGGTTACAACACTAGTAATTATGGTTAAGGTTAGAGTAAGTCTCCAGGAAATTAATGGAAGTCAATGTAGTCTCCCCTGAACCCATGGAAACCTGTGACTGTTTGTTTTTGTATTTGTAGCTTTGTGAAAACCACAAATCTTAAAACATATAGCGTGAGAACATTCTGGCTAATCCTCACATCTTTAAAGGGCTTTTTCAGTGTTAAGACCTGGTTTTAGGGTTAGAGTTAGAATTGGGTTTAGGTTAGGGTTAGGGTAAGGGTTAGGCATCAAGTTGTGAAGGTTAAGTTTAGGATAAGGATCTAGGGAATGCATTATATCTATGAGGGTCCTCACTATGAATGAAGTGCAAAACGTGTGTGTGCTTGCCCAGCTTCTCCCTGAGAGGAAACAGAAGCCAAGCTCCACAGGTGAGCTGCTGATCCGTGAGAGCGAGAGTGAGATGTGTGTGTCGGAAGCGTTACATTCACAGTCTCAGTAGGTGAGTTCTCCGAGTTTCCCTCAACCATCTGTGGCCCACACTCGCACTCGCACATGCGAGCACACACACACACACACACACACACAAAGCCAGCCAGAATTCTGGTAAACATAGGTGATTTGTATGTATGTATATAGTCTGAATGTGTGTGTATGTTGGCTCCTATCCCATTGTCCATGCCAAAAGTCCAACTCTCACAAAACTGTCCAGAGCACTGTGGTTCACTGCCGATGCAACTGACGTAGCTCAGTAGCTCCCCTTTCTTCTATTCTCATTCCCTTTCCTGACCTTTCTCTTCTCTTTGTTTCCTTGTAGTGATGCCAGGATGTTGTTTACTTGTTGTTTACAGTACGCTGAGGTGAGAACAGTGTGTTTGTGTTATAGTGTCCGTCCTGTCCTTTTAATCAACATGTTTGTTTATGTTTTTGCACTAATGTTAAACTGAATAATTGGAAGCCATGTGGTTCCTGTGACCACAGGCCAGGCGGGAGCATCTTCTTGGCCAACATAAGGCCTTGCAGCACAGAACCTCATTTCAACACCCCAGCAAACCTATAATACCCACTGCTGACTAGGTGGGTCCTTTCCCAGTTGATGAATTTCTCCAGTAAGATAATGCATTTTTCAATGATGCATGGTAGCACCCAGTACATGAGAGAAGCTTTGGTTTAGTCCCCAGATCACAACTCCTGCATAGACCCTCTGCTTCACACTCAACATGATGAATGTCTGGCAAAAAAGGGTGAACTGTGCCACGCCATGGTTTCAGCAAAAATCCAGATCCATGGGAAACACTTACACGGTTGCATTTACTAAAGCCTGAAAACATACTGCATAAGATATAGCTACAACAGCAAGGATGGCGTTTAAAGAAACACATTCTTGTACCCTTACTCATCTAAATGCCTAACACTAACCTTTAACCTAAACAATACTCTATTCTCACGACAACCCTAGAAAACAGGTCTTCACCAACAAAAAGTCCTTTAAATCTGTGTGAACCAGCCAAAATGCCCCCACAAGGTCAAAATGTCCTCACAAACGTAGGTTTAAATTGAAACTTGTCCACACACATGAACATACACTGCAGGGTGGGGATGTATGAATTATTAAGGTTGCCAATTAGACCAGCTGACATTTAGATCAAAAACACCATGACACTGGCCTTTAGCAAGTGCTTTCTTTCTTTCATTCACTCGCTCACTTTCACTAACACGCACACACACGCACACATACACACATGCTGAGAAAACCCTCCTTTCTACACTCTTACAAAGAGCATCAAAGGAAGCAGTGCTCTTAAATGGAAAAAAAAATTACCACAGGAGGAGGGTCCAACTGAGTGAGAACAGAGAACAGAGGAGGGCATGGCCTGAAGTTACATTTATAAAAATGAAACTATTTTTGATTTTTGAAGTGGCTCGAGTTGTATGAGGTACAGACCCTTTCCAAAAAATTAGAATATCATGGAAAAGTTTATTTATTTCTATAATTCCATTCAAAAAGTTAAACTTTCATAGATTATAGATTCAGGGCCCACAATTTAAACTATTTCAAGTATGTATTTGTTTATTTTTACATAATTTGGGCTTCCAGCTGGTAAAACCCACGAAAACAGGAATTCAAAAAATTAGAATACTCTGGAGAAATCACCATTTACTCCCCAGTTTTTGCATAAAAAAAAGAAAGAAATTAGGATCACATCAAATCAAAGTTATGGAAGCCCAGATTTCCTTGATGCTTGCTGTCAGCTCTTCTTTGTTTTTGGGTCTGGTGCCCCTCATTTTCCTTTTGATAATACCCAATAGATTCTCAATAGTCTGGCGAGTTGGCTGGCCAGCCAAGCACTGTGATGGCATGGGCTTCCAACCAGGTTTTGGTGCTTCTGGCGGTATGGGCAGGGACCAGGTCCTGCTGGAAGATGAAATCTGCATCTCCATTTAGTTCCTCAGTAGAAGGAATCTTGACGTCCTCTAAAACATTCTGGTAGACTGTTGCGGTGACCTTGAATTTAAGAAAGCAGAGTTTACCAACACCTGCACTGGGCATTGCACCCCAATAAATAAATAAACTTTTCCATGATATTCTAATTTTTTGGAAAGGGTCTGTACATCATCCAACATGTTAAGTACAAAGTGCACTCACTTTTTTCAGATATTAGCCTAGGGCAGATGATTGCGTTTAGTGACCAGGGACAATAGAAAAACTGACACTAAATCCAGAAAGGATGCAGTTGGAAAAGGCTTTTCCAACTGCATGTTTGTGTCACCTTGTAAATGTCTGATATCCTCACACCAGACCAAACTGAAAGAAGCGGGGATTTTTATCTTGCAGATATTGGAGATGTTGGTTAATTGCTTCATTTGTAGTCAATCCTATGTACCTAAGTGACAGTACAGTTCGAGGAGGCAGTAAACCAGCAACTCCCATGACCTGTGAACCAAATTTGGTCTTTTTTGTCAACGGACACTGGAGCAAGAGGATGAATAATTTAAGGAGTGATGATATGACGATGTGAACACCACATTAACAGTGGGACCACAGCTACCTTTGATTTACATGAGCACTTACCGCGGAGGCGAGTCTGGGTACATGTTGTTGACCTGCAATAGAGTCTCTCCATATGAGTCAAAGTCTGAACCAGGTGGAAAGTCTTCTATGCAGGTCGACCTCAGTTCTCCCACTGAACCTCCATAGGAAAAACCATCTGGTCCTGCATAGTCAGAGACATGGATCTAATGACATACTCCAATGGAACTTTATCACATCTCAGTGGTCCAGTATCATTACAATAATTGGGGCTATTATTGCCTTTTCCACCATGCACAACATTTTCATGTGTCTAATTTGTTGTCAGAGCAGTCTGCATGGTTCAACATAAATTGTATAATAATTGCTTAAAAGAAGCAATGATGCAATGGTTGAACTGAATCCAGGATATTGAAATTGATGAAACATTACTTTTCCATCCATTTAAAGTACTGGAACTATTTACTGTTCAATATTTCTTAGAAATATTGACTTTTTCTTTCAAATCTGAAATACTGATCAAGACTTCAGAAAAATATATGCTTGAAATTATGACTGCAGTGAGTTTCAGTAGAATCTAAGTGGCAATATTTAAGTTTGTTTAAGATCTGGGTAATAGCATTGTACATGTGACTATAAACAGTGAGGCTTTTTATATGTTATTTAAATGTATTACTCTTTCAACGACTTATAGATGTTTATTCATAATACAGCTGAAACTCTGTGCCTGACATATTTCAGCTGTTCATCAATGATCTTATTGCTAATTAATTAAATGGTCTGTAGGATCGGTCAGGAAGTGCACTGACAGACTGACCATAGCTAGCTCGGAGGTGTGGGTTACGGAGTCGACTGTCTTTGCGCAGGCTGCCGACGATGATGGTGATGCAGGAGAGGAAGAGGACCAGACCTATAACGATCCCGGCCACCACCAGCGGAGACACCAGGAGAGACGCCTCCCCTCCTGATTCCCTCTCACTGCGGCAGTCTGGGTACTCCCCATGGCTCTGGTTGGAGCTCACTGCAGAGGGATGGAAAGTATTGGAGGGTTATGTAAATCAGTTCAAATGAACTCAGTTTATTGTCACATGTGTAGTATCAATCAGGGCAGCACAGAACAAATGCAACAATAATAATCACATCAAATCCCTAAAAAAAGAGAGAAAAGTCAAAACCGCACAATATAGGCCAAGTAAACAATAGCAGATAAATGAGTCAGTTCATTAACTGTCTGTTTGTCATGTGAAGTGTCACTTACAGGACCCAAGAGCAGGCAGGCAGGAAGAGTGAGCACTTTTAAAGATTTATTTATCACTGTACAGGAGTGAAGAATGAGTTCAAAGTTCATACAGGGAAGATAGAGATCACCTTCCAAATGTAACAGGGATGATGAGATGATGAGGGGTTTCCAGTGGGTGATGAGGGACAGTGGAGAAAGGGAGCCGATCTGAGACAATGACGGGGATCAGCGACGGCGGTGTACGAACCCAAACCGTGGCAAAGGCAATGGATCAAAGAACAGTTCAACTCCGAGGCAGGGGACAGTGCAGGTAAACGTTCGGCTCCAACCAAAGACGAAACACAGTGAAGACAGCAGGCAAACGACAGCGAGACTCGCATGAAATCAACAACGGACTGGCGGTGAGTGTCTGCAATCCCCAGGTATAAGAAGGCCGTGGCGGATGAGATGACAGGGGGCAGGTGTGCTCCCGGTGCAGGTGAGTTTATTGACAACAGAAGCAGGAAACAATGGAGGAGGTAAGGGAGGGGCAAGGTGGTTCATGACACTGTTATTACTGATGAAGCAGTTATGGATGGGAATCCAACACTTTTTCATTTTGCGATGTTTGTTGTTTGCCTTCTTGTGTTCATAGGTGCTGGACAGACAGTTATGAGCTTCTCAGTCCAGCACAGAACTCCAAGGATCAGGTTTAGCCCTTTTTACATCATCAGAAACTTCTGTTGTGAATAGTCAATGACAACAAAGAGACACAAAATAACCACAGAGCTATAAACCGACTAAAAAAAGAGAGGCACAATTTCACTCCAATATCCCTTGATAATTCATCAAGAAAGTGCTCAAAGTGAACAAAATGCCCTTGTTTGAACTCATCTTTTCTCTGAAGTTCTTCAAACATGTGGCTGGAAATAATGGTCTCTCTGTCATGGTCCGACTTCTTGCTTCCTGTCCTTTTATTGTTGCATAACCTGCACTTCCTGTGCAGCTCCCTGTGTTCTCACTTTCAGAAGATCGACTGGCCAGCCGGGTGGAGCCTCCAATCCCCACACCTGCTTCTCATCTCCCTGATTGACCCCCCTGGATATAAGCCCTGGGTTTTGCAGCAGCAGGTGTCGGCGCGTCTCGTTTTGCCCAGTGGTAACTCTTGTCACTAGCTGCAACGTTTGTTGCTCAACAACTCATGCAGTTTTTGATTTCTGCTGTTTGTGACACTCGTCTCCTTTATTCCTAGTGTCCCCATGCGGAGGTCCCCTGTCCAGCTGCCAGCCAATCTCCCCGCCTTTAGTGTGTTCACGCTCAGTTCGCCGTTTAGTTTTGTTTTTGTAAATAAACCTTTTTTACCTGCCACTACGATCACTTCTCCCCAACTTACTGGTCCATTCACAACCACGAAAGATATCATGTTCCCTTAATAACATGATGTGACCACATAGTGTACATTCTTAAAAAAACAATCTAACAAGGGAAACCTCAAATAGAGTACATACAGTAGCCCCTTATATTCATGTCAGTACTGTTTTTTCGTGATGACTTGTTGATTAATCTATCTATCTATCAGAGTGACAATAGTGCACCATGGGGTCATGTTTTATGCACCCATTATACTGTCTTCTTATTCTTTCTCTCTACCTTCACCTCTTTCCCCTTCTTTCCAGCCACCTCTTTCTCCCTGAGGACTCATTCCATTTCAGTGTGACAGATAATTAGAGCTAGGGTTTACACACACACACCCTCTTCTCTCTCTCTCTCTCTCTCTCTCGCTCACTGGGCATCATTAGATTACAGAACAATCCTGTTCCCCTCTTCCTCTGTTTCACGTCTCATCTGTCTGTTTGCTCTGCCTGTCCACCCTCTTCCTGTGTTGTCCGTCTTCCTGCCAGTCACCCCGAATCTGTCTTTCTATGTTTACAACACAGCTTAGAGAGGATTAGACTCACGTTCATTCTCTTTCTTTGTGTTGCTTTATTCATGCCGTGACAACGGTGTGCTGGTGCTGCCACTCTTTATCTCTATAAAGTGTGTGAGACACACCTCAATTCATGAATTCATGTGCTTCATGAATATGAAGCACATGAAGCTTTATAAAGTTCAACATTTTACCTTTCGGTCTCATACTTTTTCTGCAAATACACTGAGATTTAAGGTCCATTTTGACATTTAAAAAAAATTATTATTCAGAGTAGCCACCACTGATTTAGCGTTTTCAGGGTGTGGCTCTTGTTACCATTGGCAACAATAGTGTGACACTGAAATTGAGCAACACCATAGATAGTAGTGTTTGTTATGTCAGTCAATATTTTATTTTTTTCCACTGTGATTATTCTCTAACCTTAAGCACATGTTTATTTATATAACCATGGTGACAAATGCTTCCTATATAATTTCATCTATCCTACTGGTGGTCAGAGCAAAACAATAAATTAATGAACGAATTAATGCATAAATGCGTTGTTCTTCCTGACATTAACCACTGACCTATTTTGTCATTTTGTTTGGAGGACTTGGCCATTATTGCTAATGCTGGCTATGGATATGAGTAATAGTCAGTCACGTGATAATGGAACAGAAATGCTGTTTACAAACATTAACGTGGCATGTTGGAAACTTGTTTTTTTTTAAGACTTAAATGATAAATAGGGGCAATATGCTAAATCTTTTCAAGGTAAAATGAATCAAACAGTGTCAATTATGATTTACTTTTGTCTTGATACCTTGCACAATTACTATTTATTGTACATTCCCCAAAGTGGGCGATGGCACTGCACGTGGGCCATGAGAACTCAATAAATAAATATTTTAATTTTCAGTTTTGTAATTAAGTTTTGAATTGCTGTAAAATGTGTATAATAGATTTAAGAAATACTTAAAAGGAATAAAACAATTCAGTGTTACTTTTCATTTATCTGATCTGGTGTAGCAGGTAATATACACAAATAGCAATATTGTGACATTTAATGTATAAGTATCCAGTGTTAGCTTGTCAGCACACAGGACAAATATTTCAGTGTTTGCACTCAATATTATTTTGTTAATGTTAATGTTTTAATTGTTATTTACTGTATGTTGATTGGCAATTGTGCACTTTGTTGTGAAGCTAAACCTTTCAGATATTACATGGAGCCCAGCTGTAATAACCACATGCATGTGTTGAATGACATGCAAGTTCAGAAATCACATGGGCAAATTATTAATCTCCACTGAATTTCTTTATTCCATTTTAAAATATTTCCCACAGACTGATCCAGACAGGAACTGGTTTTGTTTTCTCTCCATGCCACACATTGCACTGAATATAAAGCAGGAGTGACAACTAAAATGTCCCAACGATGTACACTCACAATATCCTTTGCATTCCAGTCTCTGTGCATCCCCAATACTCACTTCTCATCTCTTTTCCTCCCTCTGAATGTCTGTGTCTGTAATTCTATTGTCTACAGTAATTTGGTCTCACACAGATTGCAGAGAAGAGGAAAATGTTCTCTCACCCCAAACAGTTCCCAGCAGACCTCTTTCCTCTCTCAGTAACATCTCATCTCCTCTCTCACACTCTCCTTTGTCTGCTCTTTCTCCCTCTTCTAACATGATTTTCTCTTCATTTTCTTTCTCATCTCTTCCTCATGAACTCCATTTTTTCTCCATTTCCTCCAGAGAAAACAAGCATTGAAATCTATAATTATATGGATTTAAATTCACATAAACTCCCCTTGTAAGGACACACAGCTGGCAAGATTTGTTTCCAGGTAAATGAAGCACATGTTTTAACTTAAACTGTGAAAAATCTCGTCATAATATTAATATTTATCAAGCGTCTTGTGAACTCAGTGTTCTGTAAGGCCACTGGATAAAACTGCCCAGCAACTGTCCTATTTGTTCTTTCCACTTCAGTGCAATTTAATACAGAGAATTGAGAAAAAGATGGCAGAGAAGGCAACCACCAAAAAAGGAAGGAAGAAATGAAATGAAGAAGGAGACTAAGTAGGAGAAACTGCAAATGGTTCCAGTTAGATTTCAAAACCCTGCTGAAACTGGACAAAGCTACAGAATGAGTTGCATTAGTGTTTATGTGTAATGGTGACTATTGATAGCATGAATCTTAGTGTACACAGTGTTTGCTACGTATCCCACAAAAGCAATCGTTTTAAATGAGGGAAGAAGTAAATTAACTAGAGATCAATAAATCTTGAGACATCCAGAATTTGGAAAAGTCATGAATCTTCTGTGTCACACTTCTTCACACTAATGAAATTGAAATGGTAAAACCCTTGAGCGCCTCAGTTACTGAATGGTTAGGTTAGCAGCAAGAACACCAGTTTGAATATTACCCCTACTCACTAACCATAGCTATTTTAAGATGAACTCTGAAATATTCAGGCAATTGTGTCCAGATTTTCTTGTAATGCATTCACAACAGCACAATTTTCAGAGCTTTAAGTAAAGGTTTGGCACCTGAATACAGCACAGTCCTGCTATGTTGTAACATTGGCTCACTAAAAACATTTTATAGGAATTAGTAGCGTGCCACACGGTTGATGTAGTGGTTAGCATTCTTGCCTTTTGCAGCAAGAGGTCCCGGGTTCGTGACCCTGTCGGAAAAAGGGACCCTCTGCATGGAGTTTGCACGTTCATGTGTGCGTGGTACTCCGACTTCCTCCCACAGTCCAAAAAGGTTTGACCAATTGGACACTCTAAATTGCCTGTAGGTGTGAATGTGAGACGAAAAGGTTGTCTGTCTCTATGTGGCCCTGTGATGGACTGGCAACCTGTCCAGGGTGTACCCTGCCTCTTGCCCTATTTCACCTGGAGTTAGGCACCAGCGCCCCCCGCGACCCTCAGTGGATAAAGTGGTAGAAAATGAGTGAGTGAGGATTTAGTAGCTTGCAAAAAAAAAGTTGCTAAAAAACATTCATGGCCATTTGTGCTCTCAAAAGCATTTTCTTGAAACCATCCAGATTTCAGTGCTTGTCTGACAGCAGCTCTTGTTTCTTTCCTCTCCTTTATTGACACCATCAAAAAGGAAATGTGCCACAAGACAAATACACACAGTCCAACTGCCGTTAAAAAAATAAATCTCCATCAACTGTCAGCTTCCACTGTCCCCACCTCTGCCGCACTCTGCCCACTCACACCTAATCATTTCACTCTCACTCACCTGTGCTCCCAGCTGCATCTCATTAGAAATCAAGCCAACATAAAGGCCTCACCCTCTCCTGCTTTCTCACTCTCTGCTACCTTCTTCTTTCATTCAAGACTCTCCAGCATTTGTTCCCTGACCTTTGTCAGTGTCTCTGCCTCCCACTGACCTACCCTATACTCCCTGATCCTCTGGTAAATGCTTCGGCCTTGTGCTTCTGACCACAAATCCTGCCTTGGCTATGCCTGCTTTCTGCTTCTCTGCTGTGACTATATTTGGTGAGTCTTGTTTGGACTGCTGTTGTGTTGTGGGAACAGACTCGCTTACATATATCCTATTCACCACCATGTTTATTTTGGGCTACTTTGAAACCCATAGTGAGTTTGTCTACAAGAATTAACACTGTACTGTTACTACTCACTTTGGTTGCCTTGGCACTGCTTAAGTTTTATTTTTTTTGTTTTTTCATAAGTTCTAAAAGAGATGATATCAAGCCCCTGTTAAGCCCCAGCACAACATACAGGTAAAAGAAAAAAACAAACAAACTCCTTTTTCCCCAAACCAACACTTGGAACACAATAATCCACAAAAAGTGCACAATTTAATTCAGATGATGATAGAAGAGACCTGAAAAGATGTATAAGAGATCCATGATACAGCAATAGAGCACCCACTCCCACCCCCCAGAAACAGAAAACAAAAATGTACATGAAGAAAAATGATTTTTGGGTGGTAATAACTATTCAGGTCCATTTTACAGCCTATGGCTTCATAACCTTTTTTGAAATTTGTCTGTTTCTAGAGGGAAGTTGGGAACAAATAGAAAATATTTTGGAGTGAATATTAACTGGATTAAGTGTGATACTGCATCTTGAGATATTGGTGTGTTGTTTGAGTGCTCTGCTCAGAGGCACTTCAGCAAAGCTTATTTTTGCAGGCATTCTGAATGAGAAACAGCAGTGTTCACTTCAACATTTGATAACTGCTATAGGTGGGAGAGTATATCTGGTATACTATATGTTCATATATAATGAAAGGCCAACAGTGCTAATTCACTTTGACTGGTTGTCACTAAAGCTTACTCTTGAATAGGCACCCACCTCTTACTATGTTACACAGTGTGATGCAAAAGAACAGTTCTCCTGACGCTGACACCAGACTTGCTGTGTTGACTTCAGACTTTTAACATGTGTGTTAGATTGAAATAGTCTGCTTTTTGTTTTTTATGATAAGACCTGAACTCTTTTTTTTGTTGTTGTCCTCAGTCTTGGCTGATGGACGTAGCATGAAATGACCTGGCAACACAGGCGGAGTTTTGCACAAACTCTCAAAACATGAGACATCGAACTGTTAGTTGGCTTAGTTAGCAGCTGCAGGAGAGATAAGTGAAAGGGACTTTTGCAAATGCTGTCATTTAAAAAAAAGAAAGGAAAAAAAAAAAAAGCCGCCTTTTACATTCACGGTGTAGTGCTATTTAACAACCACAGGGAGAAGAAACAATTGTGGAGGTTGAAAAGATCACTTTTCCATCCAATAAGAAGCAACAGAGGAAACAAATATTACTTGTATAGAAAACTAATGCCTTGAGCACACTCAGGATATTGAAGCCGTTGTACATAAATAACCACCACTTTATTCCTATGGCCTATGATACATTGTGTGAATTATGGGTGACTTTCAGCACGTCCTGTCGCTGAAGCAGAAGTGACATTTCCCATCTTAACTGTACACTACTCACCTAAAGAGACTGTGAAATTTAACACGTTGGAGCATCACCTTTTCATCAGCATTATATTGAAGCCGTTGTACATAAATAAGCAGCATTCAAATGGGGTTAAGTTAATTCTCCTATCATACAGTATCTACAACTCAATAATAAAAATCTACAAGTTTTTGAAGGTTCACAGTTCAGAATGTCCTGTATCCACTTTATTCCTATGGCCTATGATACATTGTGTGAATTATGGGTGACTTTCAGCACGTCCTGTCGCTGAAGCAGAAGTGACATTTCCCATCTTAACTGTACACTACTCACCTAAAGAGACTGTGAATTTAACACGTTGGAGCATCACCTTTTCATCAGCATTAAGCATCACACCTCCAATAGACATGATTTGGACATCTGCTGCCTTCTTCTAGACAGTAAATTTCACAGTGTGAAATAAGGTGGATATGATGTGTATATTAAGATGAAGGGTTTATGAGTTGGACTCGAATGCAGCAACAGAAACGGTGAATAACAAACCACTTGGCGGCAGAAACTTCCTCTCTAAGTGTCCAACAGAAAGTAACCGTCATGATGGCTAAGAAGGCTTCAGCCATGGAGAGAGAGAGCCACGGTTAATGTTGGTCAGCCTTCACACAGGGTTTTCAGGCAGTTTAGAAATTAATCATAGGGGCGATGTAAAAGGTCAGGAGATTCGTGCTGTGTGTGTGTTGGTGTCAGTCCAAATTGAGGAGTCTCTTATTTTTGGGTGTCACAAGCTATAAAGGTTAAGAGCCTGCGATATTGACTACTGCTGCGTATGCTGCATCACTTCGTACATTAGCTGCATACATTATACAGGAGCATCAAGCAACCACTCTGATTCAATCTGACAGCTTGTCATTATGAGTTACAACCTCCTTCTCTTCAATATGAAACATACCACAGCAATGGCCAACTATACATTGAGGCAGAAAAGGTTTGTGGCAGGACGTTCGTTGAGGGACAATAATAAATTCAACTGACGCCAACAGCAACGTCATTATCAATTATGGGAAAGTACCATTGTGACTTATAGGACCATATCCAGTACCTTTTCTCTGTGTTGTGTATGTGTGTGTGTTTCAAAGGGTCAGTATCTTTTAACAATCCAAATGTTGTGCATCCTCCTATTTTGTTTGGTTGAAATAGTAAAAAAAAAAAACCTTTTAAAGCATTTCCCACTGACACAATGTTGAAAACTAGAAGATTGATTTTATAAAGAAACATGTACTGTTCTCTAAGAATATATATTTAATGGTTGATCTAAAATCTAACTGCATTGCAAAATAAATAATATACATGACAGGGATGACATTTTTATTTGTATTATCTTTATTTCTTCTTCTTTTTTTTTTTCATTGCTTGGTTGACCTGATGATTTAATGCTCTAGTGCAGAGTTTTCATATCCAGAGCTATGAGGCACTGCTAGGAACTGTCTCCTCCACCTCCTGATTTAGTTTCTCCCAATGTTTTTCAGCACAGACTGAAAATACAGTGACTTGCATCTCTTGTGCTGGATTTGCATCAACAAGCACAGACACTAATTAACCTCTCAGCTGGTGTCGTTGATGTTCAATTATGATACATTTGTTCAACACTGTAATAAAAAGGGCAAAATTTTCACTTGTTTCTATTATTTTGAGCCTAGGACGACACAAGGACAGAATCTTTACTCATTCTTAAAATTAAAAAGTGTTATCTTTTTAATGGCAGTGAAACGAGTGTGAGTTGTTAAATGTTGAATTGTTGCTAAACATTGCTTGTCATATCACAGCAGTCCACTTCTGTATTTCTACATGCATGTGTTTTCAGAGTGTGTGTTCAGCACCAGGAATAGCAGAATGACCTACAGTCTCTGATCCTCAGGAGATATTCCACTGCTTGCAGAAGCAATGTTGTTCCTCCTTTTCTGACACGTGAGCAGTCCCAGAACTAAAAATATCCCCCCACAGAAAGACTGGAGTAATACATGACTCTTTCTGTTGAATATGCAGGGGCAAGAAAAACCTAACACAGATATAGCTACATGGAGGTGAGCACCACTTTACATAGAGACAAATGAGACCATTTTTTGATGCAAACCAAAACATTAAATAACATGTTTAGTGTCAACAGTAAAAGCCCAGGTATTTAATTGATGCTGTTCAATGTGTGTTTAATTGATGCTGTTCAAAACTGAAAAAAAAAACTCCAAAAAAGATGCAACAAGGAATCTCTGAAATGTCTGACTGTGGTAGGCGTTTGAGTAAATATGTACAACATCCTTGTTTGCAGATATTATTGTGGCTGTGACATAAAGTGCTACATGATCTCTTCACTTGTTTACTGCACTGGAAAAAAGCCTCAGCCTTAATAGAATCTGGTAAAAGGACACCCCACACCTGGCTCAAAGAGGACATCTTTGTCACATGGGTGTCCTCCTGTCTTTCTGCCACTGCTGTCTTGCTATTCCTCTTCCTACTTTCTGTGATCCCTTTCCTTCCTTGTATTGAACAGATGCCAGGAGGGTTTTTGTGCTAGAGGAGAGAGGACATTGGCCATTAAACAATCATGTTGAATTACCACTGAAGCAGGGAGAGGAGGAGGAGGAGGAGGATGAGGAAGAGGAGATGAAGGAGAAAAAGAGGAGGACTTCAACTCAGTAGTGAAATCCCTCACACCAGGGAGCTTGAAACTTCCTCCTCTGCTTTAAAGAATAGCATCACACCAGGTACAAAGCGATGCTTTGCTGTTCTCTCTGATTGAGCATTTTAAGCAGGTTTCATATTAAGCCTCCTAAATGATGATTGAATGCTATAAAGAGGGAGAAGAAAATCCAATACTGTAAATCAAATCACTGATGGGAAAATGTATTGCAACACAGACAGTCATCTCTTATGCAATAGAGTGTTTATTAATTACGCCTGTAACAACAAAATAAGTGAAAACAATTCCAACACTAATGTAGCCTGTGAAATGATGGAAAAATGCAATTTTCTTTAAATGAGAGTATCAGGTTTTCCATATCCAACTTTAATTACCACTGAATGGTTGTTTGCCTCCACTGACCAATGCTGTTTAAGTCTTATTGGAAAGAGGAGGTCTACAAGGAGAGTAGTGAGACCTGCTATCATGTATGGCTTGGAGACAGTGGCACTGTCTAAAATACAGAAGGCTGAGCCGAAGATGCTAAGGTTCACATTCAGAGTGACCTGGACGGACAGAATTAGAAATGAGCATTTTTGAGGGACAGCTCAGATTAAACTGTTTGGTAATAAAGTAAGAGACGCAAAGGTTGAGATGGTTTCATCACATCACATGCAGATGGTGATTATATTGGACAAAGGATGATGAAGATAGAGCTGCAGGGCAGGAGGAACAGATGAGAATCATAGAGAAGGTTCATGGATATTATGGAGGACATGAGGACAGTTGGTGTAACAGAGGGCTAGGGCAAAATGGAGAGGGATAATCTGCTGTGGCGACCCCTAAAGGGAGAAGCCTAAATAAGATTCTTGTCACTTAACAGGCACTGTTTGACCTAAAAGGAATTCAATGTCCAATAGACATATATGTGAGGCCACCATGACCTTTGATCTTTGGCCATCCAAGTTCAAAAAGTTGATCTATATTCTAAATTTGAAATTTGAACGGGTTCTCTCTCAAGACATTCTTCTGATAACACACTCACAAGGATGACTTTTGATTACTGATTTCTATGTCACCCACAGGTATGAGCTGATAGGATACTTGTTATCAGTGTTAGTCTGGCCAGAATCACTGGTTCAGATGACGCACAAAGAAAAAAGTACAATCCGAGCTGATCTGTGAGCCCTAAATATGACATAAACGCTTTATAAAACTATAAACAATATGTTTGGTTATAGATACAGGGTAGTGTATAGATACTGTAGGCGGATAATGCATCAGCACAAATGTCATTACAGCTTAGTTGTTTTAATTTGGTAAGACTATATTAGGATGATTTCGGTATCAGAGATTCAAGGTCACAACGTGGCATCATATCAGACACAAAGTCCAGCTCAAAATCTAAAAATGAAAATTTGCACTATATTTGAACAGATTCCATGGAGTTGTGTATGAGATATCCTTGGTCTAGGACAAGCAGAAAACAATGCCTCCAGCAATGACACTGCCAGGAACAGAGGCATAAAAAGGTTTTCCTTAGACTCCATAACAGTGAGTGAACTACTGAGTTTTATGGTGTAATTAAAAGCAGGATAATGAACATAACACTCAGTTAAAGCTTGTATTAATTTACAGTTCTATGCCCTGTGCATCTTCATTTATGTATTAATTTTATATTGCCCTTTTCACAGCAGCCATGTTTTGACATGTTTCAACAGGAAAAGCAGAGGTGTTACAGATCACATTAACAGTGGTTCTCTTCAGTTTTTGAAAGTCAGGGTAGGGTGACAGTGACACAGCATGCATCCTGAAACTGTCAAACAAAAGCAAAACTGTCTGCCTTTGGCAAAGTGAAAAATATAATTCCTGATAAGCTGATGAGTTTGCTGTGTTCTTCGTCTACCCTGCAAAGGACTGTGTATACTTACACACACTCACATCCTTCTCCTCAGGCTGATGCTGTTTCAAGACTGACAACGCATCACGATGACTGACAGGTACAGTGGCATAAACTGAGTGACTATGCGGTGGTGACATGAGTCATGCACTTTGCTGACTGTGGGGCAAAAAAAAAAAAAAAAAAGAATTTGACGTGTTTTTATTGAAATGATAAGTGTCATTTGATGTTGAAAGATACCAACTTGACAACAGCAAACCCTACAACTGCAAGCAACTCCCTACCCATTTTATTTTGTCTGTCTCACACAACTATTTCATACCTGATACAAATATTCTGTTGTAGATGTTAAGCAGCTGTTGTATTTTATTACAGTACAGACTGTGCTGTGTTTTAAGCAAGAACAGGGCCTCCTCTTCCAGGGTCAGAAGGTAATAAAATGATAAAAACCCTACTGGGCAAAGGCCTAAAAGCTCTGGACTTCTTATGTATGAATTGACTTTATGCTGCACAGCTGAGCAAATGCAAAAACACAAAATGCCCCAAAAGAGACATAAAATAGCCCCAAAGGGACATGGTACATTGTGACTGCAAAGAGATACTGAATAACTACCTAAACTGACTGTGACAAAAAATAAACACAGAGACATAAACACATAAACAAAAGAGACATATAATGACAACAAAGAAATAGAAACTAACTACAAACTGATATAAACTAGTTTTGAAGTGACATAAAATAACCACAGGCACCAACTGACTACAAAGTGACACCAAATGACACCAAAGAGACTAAACTGACTATAAAGAGACACAATGGACTGACTTCATGGTGATGGAAAATGGTCACACAGAGACATGTTATTACAAAGAGACCCCACATGACCATAACGGTAACATCAACTTTCAGGTCAGATCACGTTTTTGTTTCTGTTTGGTATATTCATTCCTTATTTGAGTGTGACTCATTATCCTCTCATTTCAAATAACTTCATCTTTCTTCCACCCCAGTTAGTTCCACCTGTGACCAACTTTACTCAACTCCCCTCAGTATTAGGCTCCAGTTCACCTTTACGTTTCTACCAGTTCATCGTGTTCCAACATTTATTTTGTGAGTTCCTTGTGTATGACCATTAGTTCTTTTGGACCTCAGCCATTATATATGTGATTATGATACCTTTGCCATTCTTTGTTGACTGCCTGTGTACCAACCATTTTATTTCATCTCTCTTTGTGTGGTGTCCTGTGTCTGAGATGTTATAATTCCTGTCTGTGTTTCAATACTTTAATTCACCTTCACATTGGTTATCCTCTTTTTTTGGGTTTTAATGACTCTGATTTCTTATTTCGGTTTGTTTTACTTCCTGTTTTTCCCTCCACTCATTACATACTTTACATTAATTCACATCACCTGTGTTCATACAGGTTCAGCTGTTACTCTTACCTTGTAGTAGTATTCATAGAAGCTCAGCTCACATTACACTCCCTGCTTACCATACAGCGTACACAAAATCCCCACAAAGACACACAGAATGACCACAAAGAGAAGTAAACTGACCAGAATGAAACACAAGATGGCCACAAAGCTACACAAAACAACCAAAGACACACAATATTTATAACCGGTGTGGCACCTGCATTCAAATTTTTCAAACCCTCAACTTACCCCAGTGGGCTGTGTCTGCCTGAATATTAAAACATATCACACATTCAGTTCAAATGATATTTGGCTCAATCCCCTGAGCTGTCAGCATCACCCGAGAGCATAAACTCGCAGTGCACTGGCATGTATCCATGATGTACGTTAACCAATTATCACATTATCATATTGCAGCCGTATTGTAAGCACAACATCACATTAATCTTTAATGCAATATACTTATGGACATGTGCTCAGTCACACTCATATCAGAATTAAATTAGGGTGTGCGTGCGTGTGTGTATTTAGATGAGGTAGTATGTGGGTCACAATCCAACACATTGTGTGTGAATATGGGTCAGAATACATCATATATCCCCTTAATTTCTCTCTCTCTCACCCTCCCATGTGGAATAGATGGCAGAGAGACTGATTATCACACCCTGCTGGCCCACATTCCCAGCTTCCCCTCATTCAATCATACACCTCCTTCATTACTTGTTCAGCTGCCACCATCGCTTGCTACAGTTGTGGTCGCTTGTTTGTATTATTTGTCTCGATAAACAATTCCCGATTCACCAATAACACCCAGTTCTGATTGAAACACTGCATGTAAACTCGGAGAATCACAATTCAGGGGAATTAGGTTTTCTCTGTACTTCCAGTCTAATTTTAGAGCATGACATTATTCAAACTGTTTACTCTCATTACAATTCTCATTATCCTTGTACAATAAAGATAAATGAACACATACTGTAGATGGAGTAAAAGTGTTAAACACTATCCAGACCTGAAATCACCTGAGAGGTTCATGCCTAGTCTAGCATCAGTGTGTGTAACTAACAGCTCACGTTTGACAGGACACTGATTACTCACAGGACTGAGGAGGGCTTTTTTGTGTGATGCACCTTGTGCAAGTTAAATTCTGTCCAGGTTTTACAGAAATAAAATTAGATTTTTGAAGGAGTCTAGCACACACCAAAAAGGATTTTTCATATTCTTTCCTTGTGTGTGGGTTTTCTCCTGGTACTCCAGCTTCCTCCCACAGTCCAAAGACTTGAAGATTGAGGTTAGGTGAATCTAAACTGATTGTGGGCGTGAGTGTGAGGCTGTATCTATAATACTGTGCAAACTGCAGCATAAACTACATTTTCAGATAATGATCATTAAATCACATTAAGACGGACATTTCAGCTCCATATCAGAAATAATCTGCATTCGTACTCGCATGCCTCGAAACATTTATCATGTAATCATTCAGGTACGGTACACATGCATGGATGGGTGTAAACTGGAAGTGGACTTTCTCCTTTATTTTTCAAAATGACTATGTTGTATGACAAACAGTGGTGAAAAGACTGACATGGTGAAACTGGAAATGAAAGTGCTATCAGATGGCTGATGGTGAAATTGTGACCAATGAACACCAATCAGGAGGTGAATATGTATAAATACATCATCATTTTAAAAGGACTCTGTCTCTGTTCCCCCAGATTAAAATGAAGCCCCTGAGTTTTTAAATGTACATTGAACCAGAATGGTTTTCACACTTCTATTTTAAGGGCTAAAAAACTGAGTAATATGGACTGCAGACACAGGTGAAGCAGTATTGTTGCATTTTTAAACAAAAATAGAGTAGTGTGGATATAGAGTTGAATGGAAGTAAGAAGGGAAATATTTTATACAGCAGGTGCATTGGGCCCTGGGAGAATCACCCAGTGTTAATGCAGAGAGTTACAAAATAGCTTTAATAATATATTTAGCCTAAAAGTGGGTTTCTCTGTTTCAAATACAGATCACAAACCCATTGTATATCTTTGTGGAGCAAAGTAAACCAAATATAAGTCCTAGCAATGAGTATATCCACCAGTGATTGGTTGGAGAGCTCCGTAAATCCAGCTTTGATTGATCAGTAAGTACTGCAGATCAAGTTATGATTGGCCAGTGCACAGGAAATGTCAAATGAGACTGAGCGGGATGAGTCTCAGCGACTCAGCTCCAAATGGTCAGGTCACACTTTAAATCCAGCGATGATTGGTCAATCAACACTTGGGCACTGCAAGAAAATAACAGGGCAGATTCATCTACGGACACACACACACACATACACACACACACATGCTGTGGCCTCTGTGTGTGTGTATGTTCAAACTTACATGCACACACTTGAGCATTTCCACTGAGGCTATCAGCTTTAGAAAAGAGGCTGTGATTACGTTTTTCACTGGAGAGTGTGAGGCTCAGATGCATTAAGGGACAGTGTGACTATTTTCCTGCCACCTCAACAAGTCACAACACAGTACTTCACTTGATCACCTCAAAGAGAAGAGGACAGATTGATTTTTTTCCCCCTAGAATGGTCTTTTTTGAACCAAAAATGTAAGTTACTGAGATCTACTGAGAAACATTATCTTGTATTCATGGTCAAAAACCTCAGAGACTCTGCAAAATGAGCCAGTCTACTGCTTTGGTCCACGCAAATGGCATGTCCCCTCCCAGAGCCGCTCCGCTTCAAGTGATAGGCGTTAGCACTGGTTGATAACAAGTCATTTCCAAAGACAAGAAAAGTTGCGATAAAATATTCCACCAACAGACATGAAGCATCAAATGAAATGAATAAATCACTGTTCTGCTGTATCTTCAATAACTTCATCGTTTTGTGTATGACAATGTTTATGTGAGAAAGAAAGAAAAAGGGGCACTGATAATTACTTCAGAATTCAAAATGAACTTGAGTCTCCAAGAAAGCGTTTAGCAAGATTGTCTAGTGTTGGTTTTTTACGGGCGACAACAGCCTCTGCTTCGAAGCAGGAGCAGGAAGAGCTGCTGCTGTCTGACTGCCACTCTCTGTCTACAGATAAGGCACACTGCTGAGGAATCAATTTCAGTGAAATAATGATTTTTGCCAACTTTTTAAAAATCTTCTTTTACCTGCGTGCCACCGCCTGACACTACAGTGCTCCATCATAACCTCTCCTCCTCACTCGTGTCATGAGCCTGCTGACAGGCAGAGCCAGGAATTGAACAGCGCCAAATTCAAACTGAGCTAATATTTTTCATGAAATGGTAAAATGTTGCATAAGACATTCTGTCTTTCTGTGTGATTCCCTCTGTGGCTCTTGGCCCTATTCCTTCCTTTCTTTCTCTCCTCCCCCTCCCTCTCTCCCTCCCTCCCATATTGCAGTGAAGGGGAGAATGACAGGCAAGAAAGGAGAGAAGGAGGAGCAGAAGGCATGATAAAATAGAGGGGGGGGGGGGGGTGTACTGCTTGATCACATTAAGGGGGGGGGGGGGGGGGGGGGGTGTACTGCTTGATCACATTAAAACAGCCCCTTACAGCCTTTAACACACACATTTTCACTTCATTCATAGTGACCACCACAACTAAATTTACCCTAACCCTAAGACCAGGTCTTAATCCCCAGGAAGCTCTTTAAAGATGTGAGGACCAGCTAAAATGTCCTCACTTTTACACATACAGTAATGTGCAAAGTCTTTAGCCATCATTTGATTTGTTGTATTAACAGTGCTCCAAATGTCATGTATAATTGTTTCTCTTGATTTTTATTAGAAGACTACCAGAAAATACAGGAAATATGTAGAATTTTTAAAAATAAAAAAATTTAAAAGGAGCAGGTAAAAGTGTCATTATGTCATGTATTATGTGGAACATCCTTTTACACTTGAGCAATAACAGGAGCCTGTTTTTCTTCAACCCAAATGGAGTGGAAACCGATTTAATATTATTGTTAACACAGTTTGTTCAACTAGTTCATGCTGATAATGGCTACTGTGAAAAGACCTATTATGTCTGGTTAATTCAAGACATGCTTAAACATTAAATACACATGTTGTTCATGTTCAATTCATTAGAAGCAAGAATAAATAAGATCAACTTTTAGTCAAATTATTCTCTTTAAAAATGCTGACGGTTTTGGCAGATATTAAATCAGAATTTTGCACCAGCAAGGCTATTCTCAAAAGAAAATATGGCCAGTGGTGGCCCAAGGCTTTTACACATTCTTTTATGTATTATGTAACTTTTAGATGCAGTGTCGTAAAATTATGGAGGTCACAGCCAGTCCTTTCATCTACTCATGCTCTACACCATCTTCAAACATATTCACACCAAAGAGCTGATTATATGCTTCAGTCATGTGTTTATAGATGTTTACTGAGATGTTTACATGAGGTTGCATTATTTTTGCTGTTTGCTTACAGCCACGCACATCACATTAGCTCTGCCATTTCTAGCATTATTACCATGTAGAGGAAAACATGTTGATACCCAAGTCTTTCATATAAAGTACATGAGTTTCTTTTTCCATCCTGAAAAAGATCATGATTACGGTTCATTAAAACAAAAATATTAATTTCTGGTCAGTGACAGCATGTGTACCACCTGACATACCATCTTATAAAATTTGGATCTAAACGGCAGGGCATCCTGACTGCGTTGATGCTGAGCATTGATATTCACAAATAAACAGATGTGGGAAAAAAAGGTGAGCCCACTGAAGTGTTAGTGGGAAGCTGAGATATCTAACACTGAAGAGTTAGCACTGAACAGCAATATGTTTCGTTTCAAAGTGTTTGCATTTGCTCACTGAAGGAGGCTGCAATGCTTTTTTTTTTGGCTGCAAACCCTTAAGAAATCCCACCAGCAGTGTGTTTAGCTCAGCTGTACTGTGACTGCAGAAAATCCTAGATTATTTGACTGCTTATTATTGCTATGGTTTTCTCAAATTTCTCAAACAGATTCAGTACAGTTCCAGTTCTCTGTTCAGCTTCATGTCAAACTCATTTCATGGACCTGAAATGAGCTTCCCTGTTTCACATACCAGCAACCATCACTGCCCTAAAGACACATGTACTTCCTCATAGCAAGTGTTGGTGAAAAACACAAGTGAACGCTACTGTCTTCATTGTTTTTGGATACAGAGTAATGCAGTTATTGTTAGTCTTTCGGTACAGACTTTAATAACTGGACATGGAGATTTAAGTCTGCCTTTAGACTAGCATTCATTTTTTGTCATACATCTGCATTTGTTTGTTTCTCCTTAGTGATTGGCCGCAGAAGAGCCCTGATGTGATTCACCTGTGTCTTGTTAGGCTCCTCCCTTGTGTATTTAATCTCTGAGCTCACACTGTTTCACTGTCACTTCCTTTCTCTTCACTCCCCAGGAAAATTGGCCAGAGCTTTTCTCCTTGTGTCTTTTCTGTTTGATTGTTTTCGAATTCGGTGTTTAATACACTGTGCTGTTTATATTATTATTATTTTGACCGTCACCTGAAAAGTAAAGGCATTTGCTCTTTTTGAATCCTTTGTCCACTCTGCAGCACATGGTTATTCATTTATTTTTAAGTTTTGCTTCCCACAGGAACACATCCAACCAATTAAATGGCATACTATTGATGATTTGACATTAAGTTGATTGAAAAAAGCAAAAGTGCACAGCTGGGACTGTTTAGAAACAAACAGGGCCTTTTCAAATCTTCAACTTGTCCACGGATATCTGAAAGTTTGTCTTGAAACAGTGAAGTGCTAAATTTTAAGATTCAGAACCAAGCAAGTTCTAGTTTCTCCTTCAGTATTTGCTGTTTTCAGGTATTTCAAATTTTTTATTCAGTAAAATGACATAATAGGTATGGAGAAACCTGTTGTATTGATTATAGTTGCTTTTGATCATGCAACGTTTATTTCATTTCAGACTTTTTTTCACACCATAACCCTGTGTTTGAGTTCTCACTTTTCACAGTGTAGCAGCTCATTTGGTTTATTATTCAAGCCCTCATTTTTTACACAAAACCCCATACAGGTAGGCAAGAGTATAATGACATCAAAACAAGACTTATAAGGGACCAATATAAATACAGATGGTGTTATTTTTCAGTCACTTTCTGGTCTAACCTCATAATTATAAAGCCAAAATATGTATATACCTTAAAGCTGGTACTACCTGAAGTGTGGAATGCTTTGAATAACTGCTATGTAGGAAATAAGCCAAAAACTGTAGCAGTATGGTATTCTGCGTTTCCATCTGTCCACTCATCCAGCATGGTGACATTGAAAAGATGAGCCAATACGTCCATTTTCAAATGACAGAGCTAATGAAGTGAAGAGGAGGATGCAGCTAGTGTGCTGAAGGCAAAGGGAGCCAGCGTTTGTCAGTATTGGCACCAAGACATTAGCAAAGACATTTACCCTTCACCTCTCCTTCCCACCTCCCTTCCTTATTCTTCTGGCCGTTCCAAGTCACCTCCCTCAATTTCTCATTCTGCTTTTCTCCTTTACTCCACTTCCCCTTGAGAGTGATACTGTTTTGCCCTCAACAGTCATTTCACTCCCTATACTGTACCTGGTTCCTGTCCAATTCATTCCTTGTTTCATCTGTAGCTCATCTCTTCTATCTTCTTTTATTTCACACATCACCTCCTCTCCCCTTTGCTTTTCCAGACGTTCTTTGTACAATAGGTAGACAGACACACAGGAGCGAATTTGGCCACCTGTGGTGTGTATTAATTGTCCATGGGTCCTGATGGGGGGCTAGTGAGGTGGAACAACCTTGGTATTTGCTGACCAACCAGGCCGTGAAATCTTCCTGCGTATGCACGCTCCTCATATCCATTTAAATAGATTTAAATAAATGACCTTACACTGTGACTAGATTGGATGCAAGCATGGATGGACGGCCGGCCTGATGGGTGGATATAGATATGGGGATGAGAGAAAAGGTAAAATGCCGTTAAATGCAGTTTTTCCAACTATTTCCATAAAGCATGGGAATGTGATGATTGATGGCTTGGCGGCAGGAAGGCGAGGCAATGTGGCGCTGCGCTGATAGATGGATAGATGATGTTTGTGCAGTGAGGGGGAACAGAAGGTGATTCCATTTCAGATCTGCCCTCATCTGATGCACGCTTATTCTAGTGCTCTAATATGTAGATTGTTTAGCCTTTATCTTTTGCAGTGATATGAGAGGCGTCATGATCACACACACACGCGCGCGCACATGCACACACACACAGACACACACACCATGTTTGTGCTTCTATCAGAGTGAGGACCCTCATAGACATAATACATTCTCTAGCCCCTTACCCTAACCTTAACCATCACAACTAGATGCCTAACCCTAACACTAACCATAAAACCAAGTCTTAACCCTGAAAAAGCCCTTTTAAGGGGTGAAAAAATGTGAGGACCAGTCAAAATTTCCTCACTTTGTCAAAATGTCCTCACTTAGTAGGAATTATACGAATTTTGGTCCTCACTCTGCAGCAAGTACAAGAACACGCATACTCACACATAACAACACCCACAGACCTTTCAGTTCACACTTACTGTATCTCACATGTGGAAAATACTTATATAATTAAATATTTCATCAGTTAGACTGTTACATCACATGATTTTGTTTGTTAATAATACAATGGTACATTTTCTTACATTCAAATTGAGCAAGAATACTGTATGTTATGTACAGCTATTAGTCATGCTCCAATCACAGCCACTCTCACACCAAGGCGGCCCATTTAAATAGCATTCCATGACGTATATGACATCTCTCTCTGCTAGTAAAATGCATTTTGGAATGTCTTTGAAATGGCAGCTAAACTGTAAATGGGAAAGAAGTAATAAAAATGTCTTTAAGTATGCAACAATGTGAGAAGGGAAAACTAAAGGGAAATTTTGAAAAAAAAACAAATCACATTTCCCTGTGTTTTCTGCTTCGAGCTGAATCATACAGTACATGACTAGACATGAAAAACAGTCTTTTTGTATGATGACAAAGATTTGTTGTTTTAGCAATGCTATAATGACCATCCTGTACAATTATTATCACTTTATTGGAACATATCCTGAAAATATGGAGAAACACATATGCAGTTTGAAAATAACATCTTTTTTCAGAAACAACAAAAATGCTTCTATAATATCAAATATTAAGTGTGACCTACATTTACACTTGAACAACAACACAATGGCTCTTTAAAACCTAGAATAGAATCCTAATGTTATTGGTCAAACCTGTGTTTCTCCTACTATTTCATGCCAACAAAGAGCTGCTGTGAAAAAGGTCTATTATACCTGGTTTACTCTAGACATGTTTGAGTATTACATACACATGTTGCACAAGTTCAACTCATTGACAGGTTGATCATATAGTAGAAGACTGACTTTTAGTCTCTTTTCAATCTAAATGCCAATGATCACAAAACTGACATAAAAACAACAAAGCTGGTGGTGGCCTAAGACTTTTGCACAGTACTGTATGTCAACCTGTACAATACATCACACAAAGATACACCATGGCATATCTACAGGCTAGAACTGACTGTCCAAAAGCATTTTATCTGTCTCTTCACTCTCTGCTCTTTTATTCATTGTTCTGTTTCTTTTTTTTTCCAGGGAGGGAACCACCGTTGGTGGAGAGCTAAATGCCCCGGAGCGTATGGAGGGATCTCAGGTGTCAAGGGACGGAGAGAGAAATAGTCAGAGAGGGATGTGAATAATAGATCAGATAGAGGAAAGAGAAAGTCGGCAAGAGTTGAAAAAGAGAATGAGGGAGATATAAAAGGTTGGAAATGGGGAGAAGTGATGTGAAAGAGAAAAAGAGACACAGCAGGTGTCCAAAGGCCAGGGAGTCAGATAAGGTGGAAGTCATGGGGTTGTGGTGGTGGTGGTGGGGTACTTGGTCGCAAAAAAAACAGGGAAATTAAACTGGCTGTTTTCTTAGAGGGCAGCTATGACAGGAAAACACACACATCTGTAAAAGTCATGGATCAGTCCATCTGTTCATCCATCCATCTGTTCCTCCCTCCCTCTGACTCTTCCCTGCCTCCAGTGTGGTCAGGAGCTGTTGCATAACACAGCGATTCATCACTTACTGAGATGGGAAGTTACTATAAATATGTCCACCTTATACTGTACTGTAAATGTTAAAAGGCCAACCGGTGAATAAATACCGGTGAATACTTGGATGTTAAGTATTAAGTATTTATCCATACAGGGTCCAGTATGGATAAAAACTAGTATGGTTTTAAAACTGTGGTAGTAGTACCTACCTACTGTGATAGGTACTATGGCAGTTTCCTCAGGTGGGACTTGGTGGAAAATCAGAAATACCGTTCTACTGTATATGCAAGAGTATCTGATTAGAGTGAAGCTTTGACAGAAAATTAAAAAAAGTATATGTGAAGAAGAGCACAATGAGATGAGAAGAAAAAAAAACTTTAATTCCCAACTCAATCAATCAGGGATGTGCAGTGAACTTCTTCTGTCTTGTATGTGTGTTTTTCCACATGATTTTCATTTTATGCATTACACAAAATGCACTCCCCTCTCAATATCTATAGAACAGGTCAACAAATAATGCTGAATATCAGGGGACTAACTGAAGCATGAAACTACTGTAAATAATAAGGAAGAAAACTGTTTTGGTTCCTTACCAGAGCAGATCAATTTCATCAGCATGAACCCCAGTTCACAGTGTTTCCTCGCACATCTCAACAGGCAGGAAGCCAACTTCTGCTGGTCTCCACCACACAGAGCTCCTGTGTATGTGACTACAAAGAGAGAGAAAAGGAGGGAGGGAGGACCAGAGAGTGTGAGGAGCAACAAACAGCAGGCAGATCGATGCTGAATGAGAGAAATAAATGGATGGAGTGAGCGAGATACAGTGTTAAGCCGGAGAGAGGGGGGGGAAGGGAGGGAAGAGAGACTGATGTGCAAGTCGCCAAGCCCAGCTGTTTATAAAGCCTGAGGCAATGTGTGTGTGTGTGTGCACGTGTGTGAGGCAGTGAAGTGGCCACCCACGCCATATTGCATGTGAATATGTGTGTATATGTATCTTTTTCCAATACATGGTTCAGGTGGTCCAATCAATACCTGAAAAGTACACACACACGCATACACACACACGTTAGCACAGCACTCTGCGTTGACTTCCATTCATTTGGACAGCCTAAACAAACTGTTACCCCTAACCTTTACCATAACCAGTTCATGCTTAACCCTAACCTTAACCTAACCACAATTCAAATATTAGAACGGAACCTAATCAGTTGCTCAGAAATGAAGTTCTGTGTCATTAGGACCAGGTTTTGGTCTCCATAAAGACTAGTGGTCCTGACAAAGATCTTAAAGAGGTAACAAGCACACACATGCACTCGCACAAATTCAAACATGTAAATACTACCAGCTCTCCTTGCTGTTCCACATTTTAAAACAACCTTTGTATCTTCCCGTCCTCAGAACAAACAGCTGCTGTTGGATTGAAGCAGCTAAATTTGGAGCCATATTTTGCAAAATGCTGAACCTCCTCCAACTTAAAAGCTGCCCTGCCCTCCCACTCCACACTGCATCAACTTGTTTGCACTGACATCATCGACAGCTCTTCCTTCATGTTGCCCTGTGCCCTGTGTGCTCTAATCTTCGTCATACACCTCCATCGTTTTAATTAACTGCACTTTTACATTAGAAGCGACTGCAATTGGCTTCCAATGAGAGCTCTCTCCTTGGACAATCTTACAGTCCTGTTTTTCTGATATCATGGTCATGTTCTGTAATCTGTAATTTTTCATTTATGTGGGCATCACAATAGTGGAGTCCATAAGATTACGTGGATGTTGGGGCGGTGTAAGTATAAGAGAGTATAAGAAAACAAAATTACCTTTACTGTAGCAAACCGCTAAAAGTGTGCTGTTTTCACAGAAATTTGAATTGTCGAGTTACTTGTGCTTGTGCTATTAATTAAGCCATCGTCATGACAGCATATGCCTTCCAAAGTACAAATGTTATGAATATTATGTTTTGAAGAAATCCAAAAACGTGTTTGGGAAAATGACGTATTGCTGGAAAAAGGTCTGGATGTGGCAAAATAGTGGGGAGACTAGAGCTACAGTTTTAGCTGAGGATAGGACTTAACACAGATGTGTGTGTGCGTGTGTGTGTGTGTGTGTGCACGCATAAGCAGGTGACACACTCATGAGAACCCACGATGTATTCTGCTTTGTTGTTACATAACAGTCCCTGTGCTCACAGACAGATATCACAGACAACACAGTGGCAGCTACACTGAACTTTATCTCCTCTCTCTCTGTTTCTCACTCTTTCTTGAAACTCTCTCTCTCTCACACACACACACACACACACACATGCCACAACACATACAGTGGGTTATTCTCACTCCACTCCCATGTGTGTGTGAGCAAGAGAGAGAGAGAACAGGATTTGTGTCAACTCCAGCTCGACTGCACAATGCAGCTACAGATGAACTGCTATGGTCAAAAAAAAGTGAGCACACAGCCAAATGGCACATGGAACAAACTACTCCACAAACTACTCCACACTCTCTGAATTACAGTCAGTTAGCACAAATGAATTCAGTGCACTCATAAAAAAAAACAAAAAAAACATTAATATATACATTAATCTGTAACATTAAATAGCTTTGTATGCTTATGTCACATATTTATTTTTGTCAGTTTGATTCACTGACCATTTGATTAATTAATTCTTGTGGTGACTGAAAGCTGCAGACACTTTCTCAACATAATGTATAAATATCCTTGGATAGGGTTTAATTGGAGATGAAAGGTCTCTTAGAAGTCCCAATGGAGATTCAGAGCTGAGTAGATAATAATGACACGATTTGCTGAAACTCTATTGCTGCATGCAAGACAAAGCATTCTGGAGTTGAGAACATGTGCACAACACCTGTTGCTACTTACTTTTATCTGTGAAAGACATATTGCTCTAATTTTACCCATGTTTTAATGGATAAAAAGTTGCAGTGTGGTTATTTTGGTTGTTGGTGTTATTCTGTTTGGTCGTCAAGAACAGATATTATGCAACATTATTTTTACGCTTCTGCCTTGAAATGAAAACGGGCTGCACTCAGTGTTTGTGTCAATACACCAGCAGAGCAGGGGCAGGTGGGGTTCTGAAACTTTTTTGGGGCACTTCTTTATGTTTTCAGTCATACACTAACCTGTGTGTGGCAACAGTTTACTTGTGTAAGGTTGCTGTTGCTTCCATCTGTCTTGACATACAGTATCGGAAATCACTTTCCTTGTGCAGTGCTGGAATATCACTGGGTGAGGCCATATCTAGACACTGCTATACTGAAACACAGAGAACGTTGTGTGGAGCTGATAGGCTCAATTGTCAATACAGATTACACAAAACAGGTAATGGTTTGAAAACAGGGGGCGGGATGAGAGACAGGACCAATGAGAGGAAAAGCAACAACGAATCAAGCATTGCCTGCAGCCACAACAGCACTCCATCATTTCCACATCTCTTTCTCTCTCTCTCTCTGGTATTCCCTCCTTTCTCTCTGATGCATCCTCTCTGTTTCTGTCCTTCTCTCCCTCCTCTAATCCATCTCCTCCCAGCTCTCCGTGACAGTCTATTTGGCCCATACAACCCTGTCATCCATTCAACCTGTCAGTCCTGGCAAAGGCACCGATCTCACACTGACTCGTATTTGTAACTGCGCAGGCAGCACCTGCGGTCAGAGTGTCGGTGCCATCGCTGAAAGCTGTGAAGGTCAGAGGTTCAGTCTTCATGGAACAGAGAGTTCATCCTGTCCCTTTCAACAAGTTTTCATTCAATCTTCATTTACCACTACTGTATTTAACTGACTTTTTTTTCCCTGCTAGATATTCCAAATACTGTAGGTGATTTTAACAATCTTAACACCATTAATAATCACTCAGTGAGATATGGGAGCATGACTTCACGACAGAATGGACAAGGATCTATCAGATTTGTTGTCTTGGTAACAGTATAATTTACAAGACTGTAAAATTATCATAAGTCCAGAGGCTCCAAGTTGAACAAAAAAAGTTACTTTTTCCTCATCAAGTAATTAGATTAAATAATGTTTTGACTTTTGTTTCTGTTAACATTCACTTTACTGAATGAAATGGTATGTCTGTATGTGTATAATCGCTTTTTTAAACTAAAATAGTTTGGTTTTAGTAGCTAAATACTTATAGGTATTCTTTAAGGGCATTGTTTTACAGAGGCCACCATCTTGTAGTACATCTGGTACATTCACGCTTGTTTGCTTACCATGAATGTGTGCATGAATGCATATAAACCTGATAGACACACCACAGAAGAAGAAGGAGTTAATGGAGGGAGGAGTGAAGCTACATGTGAAAGAAAGGCCTCCATAGTTGCATTACATGCTCAGAAAAGGTCCACCATTTGTTGCACCATTACCATTAGATGTCATATTCTTCTTACTCCTTCACAATGGAGCTTAAAAAAACAACAAAAAAAGGTTGTTCTGTGGACACAGAGAACAAACTGATATGATGGACATACGCTTAGATGTAATGGAGTTACTCATGTAACTCCATTACATGAGTTTGTCTAAGGCTTTTTAGTAGTGTTGACCTTCATGGCTGACTACAAAGCAAAGGCCATTTAGTTAACCCATGAGGGATTCTGGTTTCCTCTGGAGAAGTCCACTGTCTGCTGCATGTGAAGTCCTAAGATCAAGCTGTCATTGATAGCGTCACACATACAGTATAAAAGCAGAAAACTGGCTTTTACCAGAAAACACACAAATTACTGCACATATGCTTTTTTCAGTCATGGTTATTTATTTATTTTTCAATCCACTTAATGGCTTCTGCTTTTATCTTGACCCATGTTTGGATCCCCTCTTTTTTGATGCATCTAATGCATCACATGCACCACATACATGTTAAGTCTGGGAAATTACATGAAAACACAGTGAATGCATTTCTCTTTTGTATTATTACTGTTACTGTTACAACTGTAAGGCTACTGTACTTGACTGCTGAAGAAAGAGAGTTACAGTGTGTGGGAGTAAAGCTGAGTGAGTGAGTGAGTGAGTGAGTGAGTGAGTGAGTGAGTGAGTGAGTGAGTGAGTGAGTGAGATGAGCCACTCCAAAAATCACTGTAAGACGCCCACGACAATCCTATGGGAACCCACAGAATGTGTTTATGGTATCCTGGATTAAATTTGCTTGATTTCACTAATGTAACAATTGTGAGATTCAGGGTGGATACCGTGTGACACTAAGTGTATTTTTGTATTCACATTATTTGAGTTTGTCCTTCCGTTTGTTCCCTCTGGTGTAGCATATACAAGTCTTTTACCAATCATGTTCCCTGCAGTCATTGCTTTCTATAGCAAACTGAAATGAAATGGAAAACGTGTTTAGAATTTTTATGGAAATAACTGTCATTTATATGATTCATGGCAATTTACATGTTAAAGGCCTGCAGTTAGAATGTGTCAGTTACTGGACTATGATTACCAAGACATGCATGTGTACTTGATGTTTTCAGTTTAGGTGGCTGTTGTGGAGCTAATGCTAACTTTTTTGAGTATTATATATATATATATATATATATATATATATATATTATATATTTATTTTTTCCAGAAGCTGATAATGTTTTAATTTGTTTTTAGTCTAAAAATATGTTTTTAGTCTGTTAAGATTAACTGAAGTCGTCAAAGCATTTGCCTTTAAAACGTAGAGAAGTAAAGTAAAAGAAATGAAAAATGCTCATCACCTCAAGTTAAACTAAATGAAGCTGCATCCCACTGACTTGTTTATATATATATATACATACGCACAAAGAGCGACTGCAGTATATACACATGCTGTTTACTCTTACAGAACTATTTCAATTGATTGATATTGCTCTGCATAGTATGTATAGCTGATAGTTTTGGGATCATAAGGAAGAGAGCGGGAAAGAGAGATGTATTGGAAGAGAGAGAGACATAAAACAAAAAAAGAGAAAAAAGAAGGAGTACATTGGCTCCTTACCTGCAAAAATGTATAAACACGCGTCCCCGCGCAGGCACAACCCCTTTCATCAGCTCCTAAATGTCGCTCCACATCACTGCCAACATCAGCAACAACATCCCTGACTGTCTCTGAGTCCTGAGGTCCCCCTTCTCCCTCTCTTCCTCTCTCCCTCTCCCTCTCTCTCTCCCTCTCTCTCCCGGGACTTGGCCCACCTCCTCAGAATAGCGTTTCTCTCATCTCTCGGTGATACCTTAGGTTTACCCGCACGATGATCATCATCATCATCATCATCACAGCAGCGCACTGATCACGAGCTTCACCTTCCGCGCGGTCCCGTCCTCACAGCATCCTCACCACACCATCATCATCAGCATCATCATCGTCATCCTCCCTCTCTCCATCCAACCCTCGGAGCTTTATGGCCTATTTAAATCTTCAGTGACACGATCCTTCGTCTGTTCATCATCCCCCGTTTCTCTTCCCCACATCCTCATCCTCATCCTCATCCTCCTCGCATGACTCTGTCCTCCGCTCTGTTTTCCCGCAGCGTGTCTCTGTCCCGTGGGTTCGCTCCGCGGCTCTTTCGGCTCTGCAGCTCAGTTAAGTGTGTCATGCCCGGCAAGAGAGACGCCTCATCCATCCAGGTCCAGCATGTAACCACGGTGGTGGTGGGACAGCCAGCCAGGAAATGCCTGACTGATATCACTCAGTTAAATGTGCAGAAATCACATCAAGTTCTGGTTCACCTGCTGCCTTTAAAACGAAAACTTGACAATAGTGTTTCAACGCAGAAGGTTAGGTTGCGTTAACATGTGACATTAGGTGTTTAAACTTTCTGTATCATGTAAAATAAAGCAGACCCCTTTTGTTTACTAGCTATTTCAACTTAAGAAAATTACTTCAATTGGTCACGGTTACCTTTGTTTTTAAACAGATTATACTTAAATGCTTTTCTTATCTGTACATTTAGTTAAAAGTTTACCAGTTATTTTAACATCACACTGAATCAACATACAACTCTTACACTTACACAGTGATCAGTTTCTCAGTCTGTCTCTGTCTGTGGATTACTTGTCAACACCACCACACTCCAGCATCATTACAATTTTATTGTACCAGTGTTTCAGGCTATTTTTATTTTCTGTTTCAATTTTTTTTTTAACTTCAAAACATTCAGATGTAAAGGAAATGAATGTTGACCACTTGGACAAAATTAGATTTAGTCAAGAAAAAAAAAAAGATAACTGTAAGTTTACATTTTGAAAACTTTATAACTAGTGTTTAATGTCCAAAAAAATGTCCATGATGTGTGCTATCAAAGAATTCCTTTCACATAACTTGAAAGGGGCATCATACTTATGTTTACTGTTGGTGTACCGTGACAAACATGTGAGGTGCCTCACATGTTTTTATGATACAGGACAATACAAAATATGTGACAGAAAGACAATGCATTTTTATAAATACATTTTTCTTCATTCAGTAGTTAATTGCAACTGTATTGGTTCGATAAGCCATAAAAAGCAAATTCATTGCATTTGATAAGTCTGAAAAACTGAACTGAAATTAAGGACAGGTCCATAAAGAGATGGTTTTCTCATTGTGGTGTGGTTGTTTGGAAGAACTCGAGTGAGACCAGAATACTGACCTCAACCCCAGCCATGGCAGACTTCTTCACCACCAAAAACATCAGCATCACATTTTAATTTTAATTGAATAGGGAAAAATCCTCATATAATATAATATAATATAATATAATATAATATAATATAATATAATATAATATAATATAATATAATACAAAAGCTAGAATTCATTTAACAGAATAGTCAACCAAATGTATTCAGTAGTGGCTGTATTTCTCTCTTTAAACCACAGTGTGGCGACAGAGCACTACCACTTGTCAGTTTAAGATTTCATATTCAGATTGGGCTGTTGACATGCACATACAGTTGGTGATGATAATCAAATCAAATCAAGTCAATGCCACACACATATTTTTTTCTGTTATGTCATTAATTTCACTCATTTTCTACCACTTTTTTCCTCCACATGAGGGTCTCGGGGACGCTGGTGCTTAACTCGAGCTGACATGGGGTAAAAGGGAGGGTAGACCTTGGACAGGTCACCAGTCCATCACAGGACTACACAGAGACAAACAACCATTCACTCTTACATTCACACCTATGGGCAATAGAGTGTCCTAATCTCCTAATCGTGTTTTTGGACTGTGGGAGGAAACTGGAGAATCTGGAGAAAACCCACGCACACGGGTAAAACATGCAAACTCCATGCAGAAAAGCATTTATTTCAATAAAGCTTTTTTGTGACATTTTAACAGGACTAATTATCCATAGAAATACAATTTATTGTGTCTAATCATCTGTATGCATGTTGATATTAATTATTAAAAAGTGTTTTGAGGTAGCACAGATAGAACCTTAGTGGATTAAAAAATGATTTATATTCAGGTAGCAGAGACGTGTCAGTACAGGTATTTTGAAACCATATACATTCACAACTCTTTATGTGGCTATGGATATATTTTTTTGCTGCATAAAGTCAAACATGAGAAACAATCAAAATGTGGAAAGGGGATATTCTCTTCACACTGTTAAACTGCAGTTCAAAGACAGGACATTCACCAAACATTGGCAGCCATTGTTGAAATCCCATGTCTCACGAAATTATTCTTTCAGTTGATGATTCAGTCTTAACCTCCTCCATGCTGATTAGTTACCGGATCATTCCATATTTTTCCTAACAGGGAGCCACATTGTGTCTGGGTCTCTGTTCTGATTTCTCTGGGTCTTGTTCCAGGAAACACTCAGTGAGACAGCGGAGCTTGGCAGTGTCTGCAGCTGCAACAGCTCCTGCTTTTATAGTGGCTGGTTTGAACTGGGGTTTATTTGTCAGCGTGTCAGTGGCATGTTTGACGCAGATCGACTTTTGTGATGGTTGACTGCAGTGCTTTTCAAACCAGGAATGAGGAACAGGCCTGTTTCCAGTGGACATTCACGTGGGAGGGGGCCTGATGTATTTGAGTAATCCTACTTTGCTGTGACTCACAAACAGGGAATTGAACCCCTAAATCTAGTAATGCTACATTGTACCTTTTTAGCTACATGCCACTGCTTTATTTCTGCTTTGACAAAGACACAACCACAGCAGCTTTACACACTGGCCGAGAACATGCAACAAAAGACACGCAGCCTGTGTGTTTAGTTTGTAGATGCTTGAATTATTCTGTATTAAAAATATTTGCACAGACCCAACTCAAAAGAAAATCATTTTTCTCATCATGCAGTAACATATGAGATATTATTACAGTATGTCAGCAGATGTTTCACAAATGGAAAATATTCCTGATGTGAAACTGAAACTGAATGAAGCGATCATTTAATGTTGCAGCATTCCAAGACATATACCTAAAGGCAGTTACCGTATCTGCATCCAGCTGTGTACAACAGCTGTCTGTCCAAGCAAAAGTTTGGTCATTTCCTGTTCTATTTTGAAATGTACATGTTGTCTCATTTCAGGTGTCTTAACTTCCTGCCCACCTTTGTTTCCCATCTCATTGATTACCTGCACCTGCCCTAATGTGTTCCACACCTGTGTCTAATTGTGTCTATCCACTCCCCTAGTGTATATATACCTGCCCTTTCCTAGTGTAACAATTCTTTATGTGCCTTTCCTCTGCATTTAGACCAACATTCTACCTTTTGATTATGATTTTTTTTTTGTTTGTGGTTTTTGAATACCTCTGCCATTAATGACTTTATTAAACATTAAGGCCCTTTTCTACTGAAGTGTGCACTTTCTGGGTTCTACCTGTTCTTAGCCTAGTTTTGATAATACTTCCAGTTACTGAAAAGACCCACGGTGTATAAGTTTTGTGTTTTATTCGTGTGTTGTTTTACACATTTTCCCCATTGAGTTTATTTCACTTCACACTTCAAGGTGATTATGAATAATTGTCTGCCTTTCCCATTGAATCTTTTTCTCACATTGCTTGAGTGCCAAATCTAAATTTGTGATGGCATCTGTGGGGTGGTAAAAATGGCACCATTGCATTATTGGGGGCCTGTGCTTTAATCTTTTGATAATAACTGCGTGTTACTGCCCTCCAGGGTTGTATTGGTAGAAGTGCAATGTTTTACAATCAAAGGTTTATGCTGCTTCATACAACAACACACAGTGTGAATTTAACACATATTTCAAGAGGCATGAGATGATTGCAAACCGTTACAGGAAAAAGAACATAAAGTGATACCATATGACAAAGCATGCTTTTTTAAATAACATGAATCTGTCAGAAGGTCACATTCCCAGCATCTAATGGGAATACTGATGTGAATAATGCCCCTTCAGATACCTGCATAAAAACTTGTGAAATGTATGTGAGCTATAGAAAACGTCTGCTCTGCTATTGCAGTGTGCATCAAACACTGTGCCGCTCTCTCACATTTATTTATGCTGTTTTTCATGCTAACTGCTTGTGACAAGATGTAGCGTATTCTCTAACTGGATTACATGCTGCAGTCATGTAAACAGCTACCCATATCAACTCCTTTTACATGTAAACACATGCTGCAGCCCACTTCATATTTCAGACTTTCTTTGATCAGGCTTCAAAGGATTATGTATTTGCAGTCCCCATGTAATTGTATTCAAGGACAAAACATGCCTCAGTTTAATAGTCTGGTTTTGTAGTTTGACCATAATGCAATGTTTAGCATGTTGCAGCCAGCTGGCCCTGTCCTGTCCTCACCACAAGTAGACCAAAGCCAAGCTGAGGCTGTGGGAGGAACAAAGGGGTATTTCCAGGGAAGAGAAGCACATCTCTCTTTCTCACTCGATCATCATGTTTTTTTCTCCTGTCAGTCTTTGTCCTCCTTGCAGACTGCGATCACATCCTCTGGCTTTACTCCTCACCTAAATAAGTCATGACTTAGTCAATGCGGCGACCGTGCAGCTCATAAACCTCAGTCAAATCAATGTCTGTTCCATATCATTGCAGTGTTTAATCAACCATCACTTGCTCAGCAATTGTACTGTCCAGGAAGTCTTAATGATGATTCAAAATCCCCAAGAAATGTTGATTTTGTCTTCTAAATGCACTAAAATATTTGATTTATATAAAGCATGTGCCGGAATTTTTTGACACAAGCTGCTGTTGGACAGCTTCTTCATGTCCAAACACAGGGCATCATTATTTCAGTTGGCCAAATGAGCACATCTGCTCAGTCAAAGTTGAAAAAAGGATTAACTCTGACCTTCCTGCCAGAGGTTGCACCTAAAAAAGGAAATGCACGCTCAAATTGTCTGTCATGCAGATTTCACTAGAAGTGAACTGTGAATGGAGCATGTATTTGTTGGACTGGATTAATGTGAGAGTATCTTAAGACCATTTTCACATGTCCATATACCTATAATGGTTTCCTTGAGCTAAATGCACTACATCTGGAACATACAGTACTGTGGATAGATGTTTCTTAGATGTCTGGTGTCAATCCTCTGTATGAGTATGAACCACTGGCTTTGGATTCAGCAATCTGCATTTACTTGTTTCTTTAAGTAAATAGTTTCTCCAGTGAATTCTTTGAGGACATGTGACTATTTTGGTGAGCAAAGACATCTGAATTTATAGTGATCCTCAAAACTTCCCAATTAAGTGGTTTTGGTGCAGAAATCTGGCCTAAAACTGACAGAATATCTTTAGAAAATGTTTATTTATTTATTCATCTATTTATCTATTTCTTTCCTTTCATTAAAACAATAAAACAAAAACAATAATTAAAAAAAAAAAAACCTCAAAAAGACACTGCTATTAATCTGACACAGGAGGGAATTCACCTTCCTGAAAACATATGTAGCCCGGAGGTGTTTAAACACCTGGTCCCTGTTTGAAGGCATAATTTTTGTGATTCATATCAGAAATCACAAAAAACACCTCTGTGTTAGTGTGTACCACCAGCAAAGTCTCAAACGAAGAAGTGGACAATCCCCCGTTGTATAGCGCACTCTCTTTTGTAGCCCTATGATAAACTCCCTCAAGTCTTTCATATGGACATAATCACATATATAGAGATCCAACCTGCAATAATAAAACAACCCAAGTCTGTGGTGGATTTACACTTAATTTAAAAAAAAAAAAAAAAATAGAAAAACAGAAGATATCAGTTTTGATCAGATGTCAAAGTGGTGGAGATCAGAGCTCTCCACACGCTGCTGCACAATGTGTAACACTGGACATATTGGTTTGTTTTACAAAAAGCTGATCTTTAACACATGGAATCTGATATGTAAAAAACACTGGCTGCATAAAAACCTCCAGGTAATATACACACATTCTTTTGTTTTTCAGCTCATTGTCAACACTTAGACTTTCATTTATAGTTTTCTTACTGAAACTCTGCTACAAATCATATACCTGACCCGAGCTATGGTTGGGCTGTAACAGGAAATTCCAACCGCTCCATTTCCTAGGCCTCAGGAAGGATTTCTCTCATTCAAAACACACAGTGTCTGTTTCTCTAATGAATTTGGATCCCAATGCCCAAAAATGGACTTGCAAACGCAAAGCTGACACATATGTCATTGTAAACTAATATCTCTGCAGTGTTGTCATCTTCTATTATTTATATATTTTTGTAGTTTTGTAGTAATTGGCGAAAAGGAGACTTGTCTCAAAGTCAAAAGGCTTAGGTCTTTACTTAAGTTGGTAACAATAAACTCATGTATAATTTTATATTTTTCTTTGTAGGAATGTTGTTGAATGTCAAAAGCACAGATCACAAGACAATGAAACTCTAGAGTTTATTTTTATTTTGCACTTACAAAAATGTCAGGTAATAAAAAGTAGTTGATAAACACCATAAAAAATTAAAAGAAACATTGTGTTCAACACCTAAAAAAAAAAAAAAAAAAAAAAAAAAATACAATATATATACTATATTTTAAAGAATAAAGGCACATGTTGCTCCCTTCAAGACCTTTACTGTGTTTAACTTGGAGAAAAGTTTATTTGTGTGGTTATTATTTTGAATTGGTTTGACACTCTTTTGTGTGTTTGCATGTATGTACAGTGGTACAGCTGCAGGCACACAGACACACAATACAAGTGGACACACAAACAGAAAATCACACGTTCAAGTCATTTGTCTGGCACACACTGCTCGCTTCAATTAGTAGAAAATGAACCCTTGTTAAAACCTTTTACATCAGTAAGAAAGAGATTGTATCAAGTTTTACATATTCCAAATACAATAAAAGATAAACAAAAGAACAGGCCACAGAAAAGTCACTATTAGGCACACTTTTTTTTCATATACATAGATATGTACATTACAAATAAAGTATATGGTTCCTAAATCACATTTTAACAGTTTATTGTTAGATATGGAGCTTGAACTTTTTTGTTTGTTTCTGGATCTCCAACCTGAAAAATGCATTCATGTTTTAAATGATACTTAAAGAGGAGACAAAAGCTGTCACAAATTTTCACAAAATCCCAAAATTTGTGACAAATAACTCTAAATTATTAACTAAAGAACAAGTTAAATGACAAAGTGGATTCTGTAGATAACTGTAAGTGTTTGGAAAACAGAGGTCAAAACACTGCTTGCCAAAATGTGTTTCACATACAAATACAAAACTCATACACACTATTTCACATGAGAGTGTGTTGGTACAAACCTGTAATGGTTTATGAGAAAGCCATACCCAAAATACATAAAAATAAATCAAACACCACCAATACATTTTAATATTAATGTTCAACAATTGCACATGTAACATACATACAGGAAACAAAAATATGTTGGCATATTAACCATCTGTCTCAGAATTTCACTCCCTCCCTACACTCAACACTTATTGCTGTTTGGAGAGAATAGTGGAGCACCACTATCTGCTACAGGCTGCTGATTTCAATTATATGTTGTTGTTTATTTTTCACATATCAAATTCTTAAAAAATAAAACAAAAATCATAATACTTGTGGTAATACACTAAAACAAAAAAATTACTTTAATATGGTCTCATTAAGAGCCACAGATCTGAAACGTTAGAACTGATAAAAGTTTTTGTCGGAATTCCATTGTTTATTCAGTGAATAGAGACGTAGCTTTTGCAACGAGTGAATGAACCACCTTCTTTTTTGAGATTTGATTTTCAATATTACTTCAGCAGCAATAAGGACAATCACAAGACAAATTTACAAAAGGCTTACTTGTGATTGGAATGTACTAATCAGTGCAAATGTGTAAAATGATACATTTCCAGCTTTGGGTAATCTGTATTGACTTTTGTTAATATAATTCATGGATGTTGTGAGTAAACAGGACTTTAACTCCATGTGCATGTGTGATGCATCTCAGCTGGAAAACTCATCACTGCTTTACATTGTTCTCTTCATCTTTCTGAGTGTTTCTCCTTTCCTCGCTCCTTCTTCCTCCACAAGATTACGTTTGTTTCCCAGAATGGCCAACAGGAAGTGAGCACAATGTGTTGCTTCGTGAGTAAGATAACATGGACAGGAAGGGGCGGGCAGAACCCCCCAGATGGACAGGAAGCTGAGTCCACTGTTTTGTTTAGCTGATTAAAGGACGGAGGAGGACGGGGTGAGGGAGATTTGGTGAGGCAAACAAGGAGGAAGATGGAGTGAGGTGGACGGATCAGGCACCTCCAACTATGTGTATGTGAACGCAACAGGAAAGCATCGAGAGGGCTTCCAGCTATTGTATTCACCGTTTATCAGATGGCATTCCAAGCAGGCCAGAGTTTTAAGGAAACAAGTTCAAGTCCAAGCAAAACAGAATAAACAGAAGAATAAATAAACTAAATTCTCTAAACTGAAATTGAATCACATTGCAAATAACAAAGTACAGTCCAAAAGACTGTCTTGTCAGCAGAGTAACAAAAATATATTCAGATGCATGAACATTTGGATGATTATCTTAATACACACCACTTTTACAATAAGACAAACTGATTTTGAAGTTGCCACAACAATTATAACTGAGAAACTACAGAAGCCCTCATTCATTTCCATTTATACAACAAGCTAAAATGTCTGTGATGGTTTTTGAAATGCAAGTGAGTCACTAATTAACCGTTCTACAGAACTCCTCCCAAAGGTCCAGGAATCAAAGAGTGGTTGACCCTGATTACATACAACAGAGCAATAGCCAGCCGAGTATATCAAAATGTTAAATGCACACATGGCAACACAAATGATATAAGTCACTGATACCCCATAAAAAACCTGAAAAAATCATAATCAAGTCAATCATTTAAAAAAAAAAAAATCTAATTTCAAATGATTCATTGTAAAAAAAATGATTTACAGTGGTGACCACCGTATGGCTTAAAGAATGTGTTATCTTGGAATAATCTTATTCTTTTCAACAGATTGTTGTCTTGTTCATACAGAGTACAGCAGTTTGTTTTTTGTTTTGTTTTGTTTTGTTTTTATTTTACTAGAGACTTTATGACTTCGCAGTAGCCAAAAAGGATGAGAGGTTAAAGTTATTCCAGCCACCTCAGAGCCATCACTGCTCCCCAACTAGGTGCCTTTGCCACTTGGTGTTTCCTGTGTTGTCTGAATAACTTTTGTTCTAGCATGCCTCAGAGAATTAGGCTTTCATCTCAACAATAACTGTGATGATGAGTTCTGTCAAATCAAGCCCGGGAACATGCTGTAATTCTGTCTCAGCAGCAACACGGCCATTTCCTATCATGTCTGTATATCTGTCCATTGTTCTCCTCTCTGAGCAGAAAATGATTGGGAAAATAGACATGATGACTTGCTTAGAAAATGACTCCTCATTCATATCAGACAGTCATTTTCAGAAAACACAAACGGTTTTCTTTTTTAAGGTTTCTAGACTAAAAAGAACTGTAACATCACTGAATGTTCAAACTTTTGAAGTATGTCTGTTGTTAAAACTTGCAAGGAAAACGTAGATGACTGTATATGTTTTAATAAAGTGGATATACAGTATATGCATATAAACTAACCTTGTACACATCACAGACAAATCAACAGTTATTTTTACCGACATCAAAAACAAACCTGACATCTCCCCGTGATCAAACACATCAAAGTATGAAATGCACCTCACACAATAAAAACCTCCAGTGATGATATTTGCAGATCAAATGCTCAACATGAGTTCAAAAATGAAATCATTTGTTCTCAACATGTTTCTGGCTTTTTCTAAAATACATTTAAAAAAAAACTTCAAAGAGATTACAGGACAATAAATTGCTTTAACATGCAGCAATACTTTAATCCATGATGGAAAACTGACTGGATGTGCTCTTGTTTATATTTCAAATCCAAAGGGTGATAGTTTGAATTTTTTTGCAAGTAAACATTTCTTTGTTTAGACGTACAAATTAAGTTTTTTTCCACAATGAGGAATGAGTAAAATTGGTAGGTGCATTGTATATGTAGTTGAATATAAATCAGTATTTGTCACAGCCAGCTCTGATTAGTTGAGATGGAACAAAAGCACATCAACACTGCAAGGATCTCACACTGTCAGAAATAATAAATCCTCTTGAAAATCTTAGTACTTAGCAATTAGTTGTTAAACAAAAAAACAAAAAAAAAAACAAAAAAAAAACACTGCAACATCTTTTTGGTGGAGGCAAAGAGTAACATGTCACAGCAAAAGAAAAATGTGTGATTTTCAGAAACTTTGATTTGACTTGATGTAGCTTCCTGGATTTTAATGACCTTCCGGTTACTGAGCATAGCATAAGTGAGTGACAGTAAAAATTGGAACGCCCTGATTCTCTTTTCAGAAACTGAAAAAGTCTTGCGAGAACACAGATCTCAGACCATGGCTCCTTATCCAGAAACAACACAGAGAGCATGAAACAAATGTGCTTCCTGCTTTTCAATAAGTGTGTGTATTTTTATGGCTGTTTTGCACATGTGTGTGTTTTGGCATCATTTATGCATGTTGGCAGATGTTGACCATTAGTACTGATGGTAATAGTCAGGTCCGTCTACTCCATACAGCTCGGCCAGAGACCTGAATCTTGGTCCCCAATCGTTCAGGAAGTCATAATCCAAGTTCGAACCAGTGGAAGAACTTTCCAGAGAGCTGAGGCTTCCGGCTAAAGACTCAGGTCCCTCGTAACCATAGATATGGAGGGTGTCATACGGGAAACCATCTCTGTCGTGGTCTGCTTCGTCTTTCTTCACCTCTATCATCGCGGCCATGTCACCCTTACATGCAGTGGGATGAGTGGGTTTCTGCACCATGGCATATAAAGAAGGGTGGGGTTGTCGATCTGGGTGGTGGAGTAAGGAGCCATCATTGCAAGCTGAGGTGAGGATTGAAACATCATAGCTAAAAGACAAAGGAATAATAAACATTAATGCGATCATTTTTGCATGATTATTGATGTCTGTTAAAGTCTCCTCATTTCAGAGGTCTGGATTATTTGTTTTAATATGCAATATTTAATAATGTTTCAAGAGGAGACAAATAATATATCAAAGCAGCTACAGCAATTCATCTGATTTAAATCCTCATCCAAAAAAAAAAAGAAAAAGAAAAAAGGATTGTGGGCCAACGAGCTGAGTTTTGAATCCAATCAATGTTACTCATAATGCACATTTTTAAACCACAGGGTAGACCAAAGTGCAGTCCACAAAATACAAAATCAAGAGGACTAAAACCAAAGACTAACAATACATACGTTATGCATCAAGACAATAAAAGAAACATTCAAAATTAAACTAAAGTAAAAACACATAAAACATAACACTCTGGTTAAAAGCCAACAAATAAAAGTATGTTTTTAAATGTGATTTCAAAAGAAGAAATGTGGGGGCTTGTCTGATGTGGAGTGGGAGCTTATTCCACAACTTAAGAGCTGAAACAGAGAAAGCTTGGTCTCCTCTGAGCTTCAGCTATGTTTTTGGGCAGCTAAGAGGAGCTGATCTGCAGATCTTAGTGACCATGAAAGAACATAAGGCCGGAGCAGATCACAAAGACAGGGAGGGGCAAGATTGTGAAGGGATTTAAAAGCAAATAAAAGAATTTTAAATTCAATCTGGTAGCACACAGGGAGCCAGTACAGGGAAGACAGAATAGGCGTAATGTGTTCATGCCTCCAGGTCTGTGTCAGTAGGTGAGCAGCAGCATTTGTACGAGCTGGTGGCGATTGATTATTGCCTGATTTGCCCCTATATAAAGGGCATTGCAATAATCCAGGCAAGTGGAAATAAAAGCACGAATGACCTTTTCATGATCATCATGAGATAAAATTGATCTGACCTTAGCGATCTGACAAAGCTGATGAAAACTACTTTTTTGTCACTGCACTAACTTGTTCATCAAATTTTAGGTCACTGTCCAGTTTGACTCCCAGGTTTGTGACAGACCTTTTAAGGTATGGCATAAGGGGCCCAAGGTTGTTTAGATGACTAAATCACTACTTGGAACGAAGAGAATAACCTCAGTCCTCTTCTCGTTAAAACTAAGGAAGTTTTGTGCCATCTATGATTTGATTTCTTTCAGACAATCCAGGAGAGGTTGGACTGGATAGTTGGTGTTTTGTCTGAGGGCAAGATACAACTGGCAGTCATCTGCATAGCAGTGAAATAACATGTTATGCTCCCTCATGATGGTTTCCAATGGGAGTAAATAAACTGAGAACAAGAGGGGCCTGAGGATTGAGCCTTGTGGCACCCCACAGGGGAGAGGAGCTGTGGAGGACACAAAGTCATCCAAATGAATAGAGAAAGATCTGTCAGATAGGTACGATCTGAATCAAATCAGCACAACCCCTTTAACATCCACCCAGTGCTCCATATGCAAAATTTCATGATCAATAGTATCAAAAGCAGCTGTTAAATATTAGGGAACCAGAACAACAGAATCGCCTGAATGTGTTGCTAAAAGAATATCAGTAAAAACTGATTCAGTGCTATGTAAGGATTTAAAACTGGATTGTAACACTTGAAACAAGAAGACTGTTAGCATTTAAAAAGCAGATAATTGGCTAAAAACTATTTTCTCCACAATTTTGCACATGAAAGGTTTTGAAATCGCCCTGAACTTAGAAAGGGTTGAGGCATCCAGACCAGGTTTTTTTTTAAATTGTTTGCACCAGTGCATGTTTAAAAACTAAGGTACCGGAGTTCAAGTGCCGGAGCTCAAGCTGCTGTTTATGATCTTAAGGACAGATGTAACAATAGTAATAGTAGGGAAGACATCTTTAAAGAGTCAAGGAGGAAGGGGATCAGTTGGGGATTTGGAAGGTTTCAGATTGCCAACTCTCCTAGACAAAAGGGAAACAGTCACAGGCGCAAAATGATCAAAAATTGACAGGAGACACTAATAGAGGGCTCATAAAAGGGACAGGAAATAAGAGCTCTAACTGATGCTACCTTGTCAAGAGAGAAGTTTAAAAACTGCTCACAAAAGTCAAAAGATGGTTCAAGGCTTAGTGCCTGAGGAACATTCAGCTCAGAATTGTGTTGAAAAGAACACAAGGCCAGAAAAAGTTAGTTGCAACCACCCTCACTTATTTTCTACCACTTTATCCTCTACTGAGGGTTGCGGGGGGTGCTGGTACCTAATCCCAGCTGACATAGGGCGAGAGGCAGGATATACCCTGGACAGGTTGCCAGTCCATCACAGAGCCACATAGAGACAGACTAGTTGCAATCAGTGAAGTAAAATTTAGTTTTCTCAGTTTACACCATTTTCTGGTAGCAATGCCAGCATCCTTTCAATGTGTCCAATGAAACATGCAGGTTGTCTTTCTTCCACCTGTGCTCCACTCTCCTGCCCTACACTTAATCCACAGATGGTGTATGGTCTTGGACTGTCTACTTTTTCATGGGGCAATGCTGTCAAGCATTTCCATAGAGACAGAAGAAGAGGTTGAGGTCAGCTCTTCAATGTCCACACAAGCAGGAGAGTCTGCATCTGATCCGGCAGTGCGCAAAAACGCAGTGGAGAAGTTTGCTGCTGTGGAAGGGTTTAATAAGCGGCAGTGTCGTACAGGAGCGTGTGATTTAAACACTATTAGGATCTATATCACATTTATAAAAATTTATAGAAATTCATTTCTTGTTACTTTATGCTTCCTTTATTCACTGCTCTGCAATTTGATGTTGTCATTAGCAAATCCCTTTGAAAGCATATGATGCAGTTAATATGTATAGTATATTAGATTATAAATGTTTTTGATGCTATTTAAAAATAGATAAATTAGATTTGGATCAGATTAAACAAATAATTTCTGTTGGTAAACTGGGTCAGTAAACTGAAGGGAAGATGATAAATATTGCAGATATGGGGAAAGTCATTGCACTATGACTTCTACATATCATATCATCAAAACAGAACACTGATGGAGAAAAATGATCAAGAATAATGAACATCAATAAAACACAATAATAGACACATTTGTATTATTTAAACTTAAAATATTATTACCAAGATGAAAGCAACATATATTAGGGGATTAACATACCCATTGGTGTCCATCTCTCCTCCTCCCTCCTCATCATATGTTACCAGCTGCTCATGAATATCCCCACTGTTCTTTATGTTAGCCAGGGATTCCTTCTGGTAGCGTTTCCTTAGCACAAACAGGATCACTATGACTGAAAAGTGCAACATAAATGTATAGTTATTCTCAGGTATTACTGAGTGTTAATCCTCTTCATTAGCATCAAAAACAGTGACATGATGCTGAAATGCACTGTTTATTTTTGACAAAACAGATTAGACCAAACAGATGCTGACTGTCAGCCAATTAAAGCTAATTAAAAACCAAGAGGAAAAGATGGAAGCTGCTGTTTCAAGTAGTCGTGAAGTCTGACCCTGCAACATGAAAGAAACCACAAACTCCGAAAGAAGATGATGAAAAAGCAAGTAATGTATTCATGATGTATATAAAAGATGTAAACTATAAAACACACTCTGTAGGGTTTTTCATCTAAAGGAATTTAAACTGATAAAAGTCGTGGGCATTCACAGAACACCAAAAAAAATGGACCAACACTTCTGCAAATTTAAAAACATGAAAGAAAATTAGGCCAGAAAAAGCAAATCAGAATAAGGATGGGGGAGGAAATGAGTCGGATGAGTAGTAAACTAAAAAGCAACTAGATAACAGAGCAGGAACTGGGGAGAAAATGAGGAGTGTGTGGTTTAAGGTGTATGCGATGTTCGCACCGAGCATCAAAACCACATATGAATCTGCTCAAGACAAACACACACCTACTCTACACCAAGAGAGTATAAGGAGGTGAACACAAGGGGCAGGTGGAAAGATTCAATAAATAATAGAGGGGGAGAGGAAATGGGTATGAGAATAGTAAGGTAGCTGATAAAGAAATGAACAGAAACAGCAAGTATGGAATGAGGAGTGGAGAAAAAAGAAAGGAAAGGAACATAATATCGTTACAAAAGAGCATGAAGGTCCACAGAGGAACCAGGTCAGGATGGACTTAAGAGACAAAGAGACTCTTGTTCTCATCTTACAAACTGTTTACTTTGCTGTCAAACTCAAAACACGGAGTAACTGTTATTTTCATTAATAAACCTTTAATAAAACCATTATGGTAACATCAGAGCAGACCATTGGACAGGGAACACATGTGTCCAACGACATGGATGGCATTTTTGAACTTTTACACACAACTATACCACCTTCAACATACAAAGACTGCTCGTGTTATGAAATTCACATGTAGTACATTTGAAAAAAACCCAGCACATATAGAAAAATACTCTCTGGGCAAAACCTGGACGTGGATCACTTGTGCACATAATGCCCATGAGTTATTCATTTATGACATCATTTGCACAGGAGAGGGAAAAAAAGATGAATCGAGTTGGAGTGCATGCTGGCAGTTGCATGAAATGTTAAATATGTTTAATATAATCCTAGTGGTAATAATGTATATCCAGAACTTAGGAGGGTGATAAAATATAGAATTACATCTCATGATGATATTATAACTGTAATTTTGAAATGTAGTTGATAGTGGATACAAAAGACACTAAATAGTTTTTGCCTATGCCTTGCTCTTGAGCTACACGGAGAAGGAATGAGGTCAAGGCAAAAGACAGGATGCCATCAAATAAAAAAAACAGGGAAACATTTAGGGAAAGCAAATGTCTGACTGAAGTGGAAGAAAAAAAGAAGAAATCAGTGCTGAGAAAATCAAAAAGCGTGACAGATGAGGATAGAAGTAAAAGACAGAGGAGACAACTGATATTAAATAATCCGAACGTCAGTCCCCGTTTCTCTCTCAGTGGAAGGGCAGCATTAGCCATGCCTTTTAGCTGAGTATGAGTGGGACTAATTTAAGTTTACATGGGAAACTAACAGATTAATCTTTTACAACACATGCTGTGCTCTGCAGTTTAATAAGCTTTGGAGATATCAGACTTAGAGGAGCAAGAAAAGGGAGAGAGAAAAAAAGTCGCAGCCCCTTTCTTTGAAGAAAAATGACTGAGAAAAATGTCTTTTCGTGTGTCAAACCCGACTTCTGGTGAGAAAATGCATCTGTGAATGGGTAGCACGGTAAATTGCTTTGGGCCCTGGCAGATAATGACAAGTGCATTTAATAGTTAATCTGGCCTGTGTTGGGGGTGTTTGATAAGGAGAAAGAGAGACAGAAAGGGGAAGAGAGGGAGGTGGAACGAGAGACAGAGACACCCAGAGGGAAAGAGAAAGAGGAAGAGATGAAGGAGAAAACTGAGGAAAGAAGCAGTGATAGTGAAGGAGTGTATTAATAGTTAATAGGTTGAGTGTTTGGTGGCTTTTGATAAGCAGACGGCACCTAAAGAGCTGATAAACTCTCCTCATTACCACTCCCATTCTTCTGCCACTTTTCCCACAATTCTCCTTTTCAGTGTCTCTCTTCTATAACCTCCTTCTGTCTCACTCTGTCACTCACTTGGTCTCCCTCCACCTAACGTCTGTGTCTCACTCACCTCTTGTCAGTTTTTTTTTCGTCTGTTACTCCACCTCGACCCTTTATCTTAAACTTCGGTCCATTTGCTTCCTCTGCACTTTTCATCATTCTCACTTAGCCAACTATTTCCAGTGTGCTTCTCAACCAACATGACAAGTGTCTCTTTTTCCCCAGAAACAAAAAAGGAGCAGGGGGCGAAGGTATCAAAGAGAATATTGAGTGCACATCCGTAGGCATTATTTCCACATCCGCCACTGCATTATTCATTAAACCAACAACACCAGAAGCAGAAAAGTTCCACACAAAACTCAGATCGTATTTATTGCAAAGCAGGGGCAAGAGAATCTGTGTTCATATCACAATCAGTCAGTGCTGCATAACCTTTTACATATATCTTTGATGTCGTCTTCAAGAATTCCTTACAAAAAGTAGCAAAAAGTATTTTGGAACTTTTTTGCAGCAAGACAGCAAGGCAACTAAGAAAAAAAATATTTAGGGAATAGTTATTTTGCCAACAATGGATATTACCTAATAGCTGTTTTTCATCTCCCTATTAACATCAAGTATTTCTCAAATGCCCAATCAGTATTGTGAGCTCAAAAATCCAAATCCAAAGAGAAAAGAAGAAAAATAGACAGGACGTGAATTAATGATTTTAAATGTAATTAAATTCTGCAATGGAAATAGATGTATGAGCCTTTTCTAAATCCAGGGACTTTGTCCACCCACTAGTTCCTTCGTTGTTTGGGTATGGAAGGACACATTTTGTTGGCTCCATTTGGAGAGGCCTCTTAAGGAGTCAAAGTCTGGCACTGACACTCAACAAATCAACAAGAACACCGAGTTCTGTTTGAACATTCGGTTGTGTTATACAACCTTAACCTGCTATTGTTAATCATAATTTAGGAGGTCTGGTACAAACTTTATTCTTTGTAACCTTTTAAACATGCAGTTTTTGCTCAGTGATGCTGACTCCCTTTCCACACCTCCTATCTTGGCCAAAAATTAATAATAATTAAAAAAAAGATGCAACGTTTCATGTATGCAGTAGTCCTCTGAAACGCACATGAAAATGATAATGTTATAGTTACAGTTTAAAGATGTAGTGCATTCAACATTTGGTGATTTTTGTTGTTGTTGTTGTTGTTATAATATTCTGCCTTTGTTTACTCTTCATGACAGAAACACTCACTCATTGTCTACCACTTTATCCTCTACATGAGGGTCGTGGGGAGGCTGAAGCCAATCCCACTTTACGTAGGGCAAAAGGCGGGGTGCACCCTGGACATGTCAACATACAGAGTCAAACAACTATTTACTCTCACATTCACCTACAGTCACTTTAAGGTGTCTGCATGTTTTTGAACTGTGGGAGGAAACACAGAGAGAACATGCAAAATTGTGACAGAAACAATGTAACATTATTTGTTTGCTGCGTCCGTTGAAAAGCAGAGCTCCAGACGATAAAAACAAAAAGAAAAACGATAAAAACTTTAAATCCTCAAAGTCATGATGTGACATAAGTAAATGCATGTGTTTCCAATAAATCAGGGAGTCTGATATAAAAATATAATAGGAAGGTAAGAAATGTAAGAAAAGGCAGTAAGAAGTATTATAATTTGAACCTACCCAGTATGGTCAGTATGCAGAGTAGGATGGCTATCAGGGCATGGACACTCACTGACATCCTCCGAGCACTAGCTTTGCACTGTGTGGGAATTCTCCTGGCATCACAGCGGCATGACTACATCAGATAGACCAAACAATCAGTTCATTACTCAACAAATCACTGGTGGAGTCGATTAGTCAAGCTGTGTCTTTTTACAGTTTTGTCTGATTTCCAAATTCATCCGTGAAATTGGTTTAATATGTCTGTGCTAAATCAATCCCAAAGCAGTTTAGTGCATCACACTCACAGACCTTGATTGCCACTGTGGTAATGCTTGTCTGGATGGGTCGTCCTCCATCACTCACACGCACATCCACAGTGTAATCCTTGGGGTCATCCAGGCTGAACGGACCCTGCTTCACCATAATGTCTGCCGTGTTATCTGTAAAGGGAATACAAATACATAACCCCACAGTGAGTGCAACAAAAATTTTATCCCTCCTTGAAAAAAAAAATCTGTCTAATTTTATGACTCTTCACCTCAATTTACTCAAGTGTATTGAACGTGCTCAGTCTGTGGTCTATTAATACACCGCCATGTTCAACAGATAAAACAAGATATCAGCTGTGACAGAGAGTCATCACTTATGATTATCTGTCAGTCTACTGCATTTAGGATTTGAATCATTAAGGATTATAGATCATGACAACAGCTTAATACCTGCAACAGTGGATCAAAGACAGAGAAATGAAACGTGTAGAGCAGAGCAGAGTCTCATCTGCAGACATAAACCAACATTGCACTCTTTCTTCAAATCACTGGCAGGAAGACGTTTTCTACAGAGACAGTGGGCAGAGCCTTTTCTCCACAATATCAAACCACTGCTGCACTTTTGGAGAACACAATGGCAGGAAAGACCCCACTGATCAGTCAAACCTATTGAAACTCAGTGAAAACCTCAAACAAAAAAAAAACAGTATAGCAGTGTTCAAATAATAACACAACCAGTTTTTTATACATTTGATCTTACTGGACATTGACTTCAAATGTCAGCTGTGTTATGAAATGAGGTACAGTATTTTATTGTGTACAGCAAAACAATGTCCTCAACTAAGGGCCAATTCAACCAAATGTTCATTATTATTTTTGCAGTGCAACGTTTGAGATACTGACACTGAGCAAACCTTTGTTGCCATTTAATAGTTGACATATCTGCTCAAACAAATCTTAAATCCCAGATGAGTTACTCCAGAATAGGACAACACTTGGTGTCCAATGGCCTTCACAACACCAGGATTGTTAATATGAAGTCACTGTAACTGCGTGAGTGGAAGACAAACGATGTAGCCATAACCGAATAAATGCCGAAAGCTGATTCTGTTCTTCATTCATCTCTTCCCTATTTTGAATCTGAATCTGAATTTGTCTCAGTGTCCTCCTCCCCGTATTTCTTTTGTTCCTTCCATCTCTCTCTCTCTCTCCTCCCACCTCTCATAAGTTCTTCTCTCTCTTTGTCTTTGGTTTCTCTGCTCTTCCTCTCACTTGCCTTCATGTAGCCACCTCGACCTGAACACCAAGATCTGTCACTTCACTGTGAAAGCTACACTGACTATGTGTGTGTGTGTGTTTGAGGACAGAGCGAAATATGATAAATAATTTAAAAACCTTCACTTTGCAGCTTGTGTTGCACAAGCGTGTGTGAGCAGTGTTTGAGTAAAGTGGTGTGAGGTGTTGTCAGATGATTTGTCAGATGAGAGGCCACACTCCTGAACCACAGGGGAGAACCGAGGTTCACACTGGCAAAAGTTCCTCAACTCATCTGCTCTCCCCTCCTCCATCTTGTCTCCCTCTCACCTTTTTCCACATCCTTCCTACACTTTTTTGTCATGTTTTGTTCCTTTTTTCCTTCTCCCTGTCTGATGTTCAGAAGTCATAATTTCTCCTCACTTCCCTGCATTCATTGTCTTCCTCCTTCCTCTCTTATTTTCTGCTCTCTTCATTTGTCGTTCCATGTACTGTTGCATTTTTTGTCTGCTTTTCTTGTTCTCTATCTTCTTTAATAGTTCTCCTTTGTTCTTCTGGTTGATTCTCCTCATCTCTTTGTCTTGGCCCTTCATTTTATCAGTTCTTGTCCTTCTGTTCTTTTTACATTTAATCTATAATCTAGTCTATACTCCTGAATGTTTTGCCGCCTCTCCTCGAAACTTCACTTTGGTATTACCCATCCCCCTTAATTCTAATCTGTTCATCATGGCTGCTTTCATCTTTTCTTCCACTTCTCTCTCACCAATCCTTCCTCTTGCTCTCCTCCTCCATCCCCTCCATCTTCCCATTTCTCTTCTCCATCTGCTCCACATGCCAACCCCTCCAGGCACGAGCAGGGTGGAAATGGATGAGGCAAGTTCATGTCTCTTCCCCCTCTGTTTATCTTCCTTTCAGTATGTTTAAATTAAATAGTAACACTTCACTTAAATCTTTCATCTGACTACCCAAGGCTTTAGATTCAGACTTTTAATATTTGACTGTAGCAGTTGGTAACACATTCCCTCAGGCTTTCAAGATATGTGATGAAAAAGTGTTTTACGTGGACCATTTTGTGTCCTACACTGGAGATCTGATGTAACAGAACACCAACCTTTGTCTAAATATCAATATCTGGATCAATGAAGATATCGCTGTCTGTTAATTTGAATTGGCATATTTCATGTGTACATGTACTGTATGTCTGCATATTTTAAAAGTGTATAGCCCGTTTTTTAACAGTCTGTTACTGTCCTATTACAGTGTGAATGGATCTGGCACAGATTTTCATGGTGACCAGAGGATGAATCTTTAATTTCTTGTGACCTATGATCTGGTTCCATCATGAATTCCAAATTATTTATTTTATGTGAAAGGATCGTGTATTCTGCTGTAAATATCTAGACAGTGGAAGCCAACCATTGTCCAATTTGCCCCTGCAACAGTGTCATAATTAACCAAAACATGTTATAAGTTCCTTTAATGATGTAAGAAATCAGAACCTAGTATTTTGTTTTACTGCTGGGTTGTAGGTCCGTGTATAGTGTTATTTGCAACACCGCTTGCATCATGCTTCTTTGCAGAAGCAGTATCATGCTGTCGCACACTCACACTTTCATCAGCAAAGTTATTATCATCTACACAGTCATCCAGGCCCTTTTTCAGCTGAAACAGTGCTTTCGTGTTCTAGTCTATTACTTGGGAATCGTTGCATGTGAGAGTGAACTGTGTGAAAGAGTAAAGGACTTGTCTTCCTTATGAGGACAAAAATCAAGTCCCCACAATGTAAATTACTACATTTTAAGGTGAAGACATGTTTTAAAGTTAGGCTGGGGTTAGGATTAGGTCAAGTTAAGGGATAGGATTAGCGTAAAGGCACTAGATATTATGGTATGAGTGTGTGTTAGCATGCTGATGTATTCATCAGCAAAAATCACTCTTGGACTTCTCTGAGACCATATTAGTCAAAAGCTCATTTATTTAACGAATAATATCATGTATATAATTTTAATTGGTTTTCCATGTACTTTTATTTTATTTAAAAAAGTACCCCACTAACCTGTGTGTGTGTGTGCGCGTGTGTGTGTGTGTGAGAGAGAGAGATGTTCATAGCCTCCCGTCATCCACAGAGCCACTTGGTCTCATTACATTCAATATTTGCTGTTGTGCATTCTAGACAGCACTTACAGTCCCAGACAGGCTCTAAATCCCCCGCCTGCTTGAGAGAGCTGAAGCACGCTTGGAGAGGTTTAAATAATTTTAAATTTCAACAGCAAAGCACTGTGCCTCAAAAGGAGTTTGACTTGTTGCATAGCAACAAATACCGAGGCCAGTGCTTCCTCTGAGCACCATTTAGAGGAACTAGACAGAAAAATAAATTAAAGCTCCGTACAAAAAAATAAAGACTCACTGCCGTAGTCTTTGATGGAGAAGTTGGAGCTTCCACTTTGCAGGTCAAAACTGAAGGAAGCCGGCTGGTCATCTTTATCTGTAGCTCTCAATGTTCCTATCACCTACGAAGAGATAAAAAAAAAACAACTAATAATTACCTTACTGGATCCTCTGCTCAATTTTTTATTTATCCAGAGCAGTCCGTTCTCACCATATTAAAGGCATCATTCTCACAGACATAGATCTCATCCACAACCAGTTCAGGCTTGTTGTCGTTAATGTCGTGAACTATAATGTTAACTTTAACAAAGGACTCCAAACCTATAGAGAAGAAACAACAGCAAAATGATTAAAAGTACAGTGCACCATAATAATGGAGCTTTGCCACAGGGATTTATTGTCCCCCTGTAACAGTGTCATAATTAACCAAAACATGTTATAAGTTCTTTTAATGATGTAAGAAATCAGAACCTAGTATTTTGGGTTGTAGATCCGTGTATAGTGTTAATTGCACCACTGCTTTCTTGCATAAGCAGTATCATGCTGTTGCACAATCACACTTTCATCAACAAAGTTATTATCGTCTACACATTTTGCACTGTAGCACTGAGTTTGACAACAGTCAGTCAATGAGCTGCCAGCATGAAATCTTCACAGCAAACAAATGATCCTTGAATATAACTACATAATATGTATTTAATTTTTTTAATACATTTGTGGTGTGAAATAAAAATCAATCTAGTAAAACAAACTGGTGTACCAACAGGATAAACATTTGTACTTTAATTCTTTCATTATTTTTCCCAATCATTTTCTCTTACCCCCCACATGCATTTTTTTTTACCTACAATACTGCAATAAAATAAATACTGCAATAAAAGCAGAATTTATCAGTATCTCCAAATGTTACAGATTTTCTAGATGAACCCTAAACCATTTCAACAGGTCATAATAGGTAAAGCATATCATTTTAAATTAAAGAAAAAGTGTAAGTAAGTTAGTGTAAGTCAGGACAGTGTGACATTCAACCAACATGGACCCTGAAACGGAGGAAACTAAAAGAAACCCAACCATCATCAATTTGATTACTTTAATCAATGATTATACTGTGACCTGTCAAAATGGCTGCTGGGCAAAGGGCCCATTTCAGGGTACATGTTGCCCCATTGTCACACTGACTCATATGCTCTGAACAGACAGAGCCATCTTTAATGTGATCAGTAACACCTGTTTTCGTGCTGAAACATTTCCAAATGTCCGTGGTGAAAAACAACCGTGTGATTACCTTCACACAGTGCGTGTGTCATCCACCACAGATCCGACACTGATTAGCAGTAATAATGATCAGGTGTGTGCACTGAGGTAACTGCTGAAGGTTGACAGACTGACAGGGTTTTCTATTTGTGAACTGCTTGTTTGACTTGTTGTTTTTTTGACAGTAGCTTTTACATTTATTTTGCATCGATGATGTTCTCTTTGAAATGCCTCCTCTTGATAAGCATGCGAGTCTCTATCGTGTCTCTTGTGCAGAGATTTTGCGACTATCTTTAGTACAGAACATGTTCTATATATCGAAGACCCTGTCAAGCTCCGGAGACCATTGTGTTACTTAAACGTCATGACAAGCCATTAAAATAGATCTTTGGATTTCATTCATTGCCTCTCTAAAAATACAGAGTTTGGTTTGGAAGCTGCGAGTGAACAAAGAGAACCACTAATGTGATTTTCCTGCTTATACTCTCTTCTCCCCATGTGGGTCGACCAGGTGTTTTGGCAATGTGTTAATTTTTTTTTTTTTAAGTCCCTGTTAATGTGTCTCACTCCCACATCCCTCAGTAAAATTCAGAGAAGCAGCTCAGTGAATAACATGAACACTGTGTGTTTTGGCTTTTCCAAACACATGGTTTTCTTTTTTTGTGTGTGTGTGTGAGCATCTAGTGTTTAAAGGAAAGAGAATTAATAAATCTCATGCAATTTGTGTCTTTGTGTGACATACCACTTGGCTCCTCCTGTGCCTTAACTTGAAACATATGTGTTGCCTCCAGCTCCCTATCCAGTGACCTCAGGGTGGACAGTTGACCCGTTAAAGGGTTGATACCGATCGGACAGTCTTTGTCTAAGATGGAGTACCTAAATGGAGAGAGCGAGGAATCAGCGTGAGCAATAAAAACTAATATTATTGGTTATTTTAGAGAATTTGAACAGTGTTGTACCGTATTGTCTTTTTGGCTCTGTCCGGATCCGTGGCAGTGACTACTCCTATGTTTGCCATTCGTTCTTCCATCACATTGAAAGTGTAGATGGGCTGGGAGAAGACTGGTGGCTCATCTACGTCTAACACCTTGATGTTCACCTGTCAATTTTCATAACAGTTGAAAGATGATTGTGACTTTTGTGCAAATTTGTAAAGGTAAACTTTTTTGACTTGGTTATTTGTTGTTGTTTTTTTTAACCAAATTATTGCTTCAGGCTCATGTTGTACCATGTGTGCCCTCATAATCATCTGAATCCACATTGGTTTTCTATGCCTATGGTATAGTACTTCCCCTTCTCTGCATCAAAATAGAAATTTAACAAATCTATTGGAAATTTCTTTCAGGGAATGCTTGAAGACTGCTAATGTCCCGGGCGAGAATTACCTGGGCTGTGGTGACAGCACTGTTCACGTTGTCGGCAGGAAAATGCAGGTTTCTTAGGTTTTCTCGGACTTGGACAGTAAAAGTGTAGCTGTTTTTTGTTTCATAGTCCAAAGCCTGGTAAAAGAGAGAAATGGAAACTCAGCACACAAATCCTACATAGAGAACTGGCGACATGGATCACACACAGATAATCAATTATGACCTCTTGTCACTGTAAATATTTTCATGATTTTGTTCATATAACCTAAAAGAGGCTATAAAGGGAGTTGGGCCAAAAAAAAGATAAAAAACACATAAAAGAATTGTGCACACCCAGAAATGTTTCATTATTTTAGATGCTGTTTAGATTTCAAAAACGCTGTATTTCTGAGAGTCTCATTAAAATGCACATCGTATCCATGCTGTCTAGATCTGATGCAGCTATAAACATATTATTGCCTGGAATCCTAAACTTCTCTGTTCTTAACAAACTGCGTCTTAAAGTCGCCCTGCCTCATTATATAGCATTATGTCTTTGAAGCCTGACTTTAAGACTGTTTTTAATGCCAGGAGTTTTCCACAGACGAACATTATTCCCCACTCTCTATAGTTAGATTGATCCTAAAGAGTGTGAATATCGACATACTGGGTTCAGAACACATTTGGACCTGTGTGATACATGCATCTCTTGTCATCATACTGAGTGCATCCACTGCTGTGTCTCTTCACTTTTGAAGTTAGGTGTAAAATGATCTTCTAAAAATGCTCTTCTAAAAATACCTAATATTTCTCACACCCTGGATTTAAGAAACACAATGAAATGTCCTTTTCCTCTGCATGTTAACCATGTTAAATATATAACTTAGATACCTTAGACTTCAGCACAAATTGGGTGTTGGTACACACTTTTATGTCATGAAATATGAGGCAAAATGCACTGCCTACATTCTGTTGGGATTATCATTTATTTCCTGCTGTATTATGTATGTTTTGTATTTCAGTTTTATCTGTGAATGGGAAACCACAGGTACACAAGAATTCTGTTAACTGGATTATTCTTGGATTCTCAGTCACACGGGATCACAGACATGTGTCAAAAAGAATAAGACCTGAACCACCAAGAGGCCAATACTTGGCTTACTCTGTACAGGTAAACACAACCAGTAGGAAAGATGAGAGGTGCTGCAGAGCTGAAAGAATGAGTCAGACACTCTTTCTGATGTTGTTAATGCCTGATAAGATGAGGACACAGCAGCAAACCTACAACAAACCTACTACAATTAATGCCAATAATGAATAAATAAATAAATCTTTGCTAACCAGGAGGCTCGGGCATTTGGGCTTGACTAAAGTACCTCAGTATATTGTCATCTCATCTCAACATCTCATTTAATTTAACTTGAACACAGTTGAACCACCCACAGCACCTGTCTGAGCAGGAGGTTGCCATCTTTGTTAGGACTGAGTTCAATATTGAACATCCTGTTGTGTTCACTTGGGATAGTGAAGATAGGCTCTTTGTTCTGGATCTGATCTCTGTCTTCTAACTCCAGAATGCCAATCTTTTCATTCAACTTGTGGTCTTCTGGAACCTGCAGCTCATACACCTCTGCAGAAATAAATCACACACATCACAAGTTTAAAGTGGTACAGTATGTGTGTGATACAGGCATTATAAAAATATAATAGGCATACAAATTTTTAACATTTCTTTAGCACTTAATTCCTCACTTCGGGTGAAGGAAGCCATATTATCGTTGGTGTCTGTAATGGTGATGGTGACGGAGGTGGTGGCTGTGCTGCCAGATGCCATTCCTCTCATGTCCTGAGCTTTAACCACCACCACATACTGGCTCTTGCTTTCCCGATCCAGTGTGTTTATCTTGCAGCTGATCACACCTGCAGAAAAAAAGAGAAAGTTAGACAGATGTCATGTTTGGGGTCAGGCCAGACACATGTCCAAGTGAAAATAGCCTGTGCATTTAAAGCTCCCCTAAATCGACCTGGGAAAGAAGACAAAGACATTTTTTTCTACAGGAAAACAAAAATGATGAACCAACCTGTCTCCCTGTCGATTTCAAAGGCAGAAAGGTCTCCATTTTGGGTCAAAGAATACCTGAGCTCTCCATTAGCAGTGGTGGGGTCATCTGCATCAGTTGCCCTCACCTCAACTACTTTGGTTCCTAGAAAGTGAAGAGAAATGTACAATAAATCATTTTCATTATCAATATGACATCATATAGTGTTTGGAAAAACACATTTGAATAGATAATTATGAAGTCAACCAATGTGACATCATGACTGTTTAACTGAATTATACTGTACATTTTATTGAGTCATATTTGTTCATTTTTACCCAACTTATCTAGTTACCTAAGTGCCTTTTTCACAAGACATAGTGATGTTTGTCACATGTTAACATAAAGGTCTTTTCGTGACATTTCCTTGACCAGCACATATTTGTATTTATATAAAATTAATTATATATACAAATAAAAACATATACATCACAAGATAGATAGATAGATAGATAGATAGATAGATAGATAGATAGATAGATAGATAGATAGATAAAAACAACCTTGCAACCTTGCTCCAAAAACAACCTTGCAGAAACATTGCAACTTGGTATTATTTCCAAAGGGTTACCCTACTCACCCAGTGTGGACCTTTCCATAATAGATCCATTGTATGTTTTGGAGAAAACGGGGGAGTTATCATTGATGTCTGTCACATGGACAATAAAATCTCCTGCGTTTTCCACCAGCTTGTTGTTGCTATCAAACATCTTGGCAGTCAAATGATATGAACTCTTCTCTTCTCTGTCCAGAGATCTGGTGACAAATAGGTCACCCTTACGGTCCACTGTGAAGATGGTGTTCGCTCCTTCCCCCTCTATTTCATATCTCTTCCCCTCAACCCTTTGGGTAGACTTCAACTGTGAGAGTGAAAGAAAAGAGAAGTAGAGGTAACTTTCTTTTTATTTGTCTAGTTGTTATTTTTAAAACCTTTTTTTTTATATACCTTTACTATTCTAAGTTAACAGGCAACAATTCACTGCCAAAATATCTTTGAATGCTACAGCATGAAGACAAAAGGATGGATTTTGGCTCGTTAGAGGAGGGCCATGACTGTTTTATTTTACAGATTCACTTACGTGTCCTATCTTGTAGGCAATGGGTGCAGGCTTTTCCTCTTCCACATAGAGATTGTTCCAGATCCAGTCTCTCTTCTGCCTGTATAGGACAGGGTGGGACTCCTTCTTCACAATTTCAGCTGGCCCTTGTTTCTCTGCTTCCACCATAGGAAGGTCAGAGCCTTCAGCAATGGTGAGAGAGATGGACAAGGCCATCATGACCATGAGCCCCATGGTCCCAAACTGGATCCATGCCATCATCTGTGGCAGAATGGGGAAGAGGAAGAGGGAGACATGTTGAGCAAGGGGGAGTGAGGGAGTGGAATAAGAGATGTGTGGGTACAGAGCGGAAAATGGAGTGAGGGGAAATCAAAGAGAAGAGTGGGAGCAGGAAAGCAGAGAGAGATCACATTAAAACCACTTATCAGCTATGGACAGACCCCTTCACAGTGCCAGGGTGAGACTCAGAGTGAAGGCCAAGAACTCGCTGTCCCTTTACAGGCTTCTGCAGAGCCTGAGGTCTATAACTATCATTTCGGACCAGGGCTCTTAACCCTTTTCAGCATGGGACTCAAAAGAAACATTTAGCATCTCATCATGGGGCCTGGGTTGAAAGAGTGTCACTATACTGTAGTCGTATGGGGATCTATTAAACATACTGCGGGTCTGTTTTAGGTCCTGACCCACTGCTGCTGTAAAAAGAAATAGGCAGAAACTGAGACAGAGAAACAGAGAGAGGAGCTGAAATTAAAACCACTTGGATGTCTGACTTTATCAATCATTAGGGAGGCCAGTTTCCACACAGGAACTGTCCAACATGTTTAATTTTTTTTTTTTTTTCTCTCTCCTGAGCACAACCTACAAATTGTGCAAAAAATAATAATAATTTGGATGTGAGTGAGGGCTCTGTGGATGATACAAGTTCATGATGTCAGTAGGGTAATAAGAGAAAGATGTGTCAGCTTTGTCCTATAATTACAGCGACAAATACAATCATACCCCTCCTCTGTGTCTCATTAAGGCAGCTGCATTTGCACAACAAGCACCCCAACAATTCAGAAGAAGAAAAAAAAAACAAAAACAACAAAGCAGATCAGCTTTCCATGATGCTACGCCACGTCACCTGGCAATAGACAGCACTGCATTTGTTTAAACAAAAGAGCAAGCACACATCCCTGGTTGATTGCTTCATAGGATGGATAATCCTGCTGTTTGTCCTGAGAGCAGTAAAAATTAGGACAAAATGATTTACAAAACATGAGCTGTTGTAAACTGTTTCTCAAGGATTTGGCTTCAGCTAAACGTTCACTGTCTTTGCCCATTCCCCGGGCAATTTATTTTGTAGTTACTCACGTCTCCACTCATTTCAGATACCTTTACTTCCTGTCCACATGTGCGTCTTTCCTGCCTGATTACCTGCCCTGCCCCTGATTAAATGCACCTGTGCCTCATTACCACACTCCTCCTGTGAATTTAGTCACTTTTTCCTCTGCACTCATGTGTTGCATTTCAGCGTTACTCTGTCGTGCTGCCTCCTTGAACCCCTGCATTACTTGACTGCAGTTTTGTGTACGGATAGTTTCTTACTTCACAACACGCATACTCTGCCTTTGCTTTGTGCAGTTGACTTCTATGTTTGTTATCAGCCCTAAAACATACAAAAAAAATCCCTACATCACTAATGGATTACATCATAAAGGCCTAATCTGGTGTGTAATGTAACACACAAACAAATCACAATATTTACACTCTCACGCTATAAAGGGAATAATGCCTTTAAATTCAAACCAAACTGGCACTTTTTTATGTTAGGTTTTATGTCTTCTTTGAGTTTGATTTACAAGTTGTTTCACTGTCTTGCATCAGCTCTTCCTTCCTGTTCACAGTTTTAGCACTATTTAACCAAAATAAAGCTGTGTACAGTACACAAACACCATGACTCTGGTGAACTTGAGCTTTTTTGTCTGTCTGTCTTCCCTATCGTCCCCACGAGGCTCTATCTAATAAAGCAGAAATGGCAGGAAAATAATCTTCAAAACGTTTTAGTCTATATGTGCTCTGTACAGCAGCAGATATCTCAGTGCAGTCCTGTGCTGTCCCAGTCGACAGATTAGAGAGCATCTTATTGTCTTCCAGCCATTAGCAGCAGAGAGGGAGAAAGAGAGATTATAATGAAGGGATTATACTGGCACAAAGTCTTCCCTCTCTAATGGCCTAATCTCGTATTCTGCTGACCTACCCTGACCTCTTCACACAACTCCCCACAAATCAGCTCAAACAAAGACTCAACACTGTTTTCTGGGCTTCAGTTTATATCATTTTGTTTGTGCGTTATTGTTCTCCTCATGTGTTTTTGGTATTTTAGTTTCCTTTTTATTAATAAATTAATTAAACACAAGTGTATCATCTTTTATTACATTTTAAAGAGAAGGAAGTGTCTGCTTTTCTACAGTACATGTGTATTGCCAAAAAATATAAATTTTGAATGGAGATCCCCATATCTCTGTCCCTATAAACTAGTAATAAACCAAAGGAAACACACCAAAATTAAAATTTAATTTCTCTGAGATTTAGTTTTGCCTCCTGAATCTCACTTGCTACTAACCTTCTCTTACTTTGCTCACTATGTTATACTGTGTACTTTTATTAGTTAGGAAAAAATCTTTAAATGTATCTGTTCAGTTATGAGTTTGTACTTAGCTACTACACAATAATTGACACCCATCCACCTTTACAAACACAAGGTGCAGATTGTAATAAACAGAGGACCCTCCCTTTCATAAGCATGTCATAAACTACGGTGGCGCTCGAATACCAAGAATCATATCATTCTTTCTTGTTGATATACTAAGCTTCAGTTTCAAAACACTTCATTGAGGCTGACTATACACTTGTAAAAACATGCTTTATGAATGGTTTCTGCCAACCTAAAAAAAGAAGAAAAAACTAAACATAAATATTATACACACTTTACTGATTAATCAGTCATTTACTTAAATTTTCTATTTACTTTATTTTAATATTCATTTACTTTAAAGTAAATGATTGAATCAGACTCTGTCATTGATTTTTGGTTGGACATAATCCGTATTTATCAGTCCTGGTCTTCCGGAACACCTGAAAAAAGTAGGGTTTTGCAACATTTTCACAAAGGGAAAAATACTGCTGACCGTGTTCAGTTTGACTGTCCCAGTGAGACCTGACAGACCTGTGACAGTGAACCAGCTTGCACTAGACTAGGACCCAGTTTTTTTCCTGCTCTGACTTGTCTTCTGTACCTTAACAGCTTATGCATACAGTATGCAATAACATATTGGGTCCACTCATACACATGCAGTCTTTTTGCATTGATAAGAAAGGGCATTTTCTTAAAATTTTTTTAAAAAAATGCATTTCCCTCTTCAAAGGCCAACGTCTTACTCCGCCTCTTTTATCAGCAACAGGAAGCATATACACAATGTCTTCTGGGGTCTGTTAATGACGGTTCATGATTAGTAAGAGGAAACACCCTTCCTGGTATTCACTTCACTTGCTGACTACGTGTCTGTCTCAGCTTCTGTCCCAAAGTCTCTCTCATCTGTCTACGTATTCTTTCTTTTTTGCCTGACTGTGTCCGTCTCTTCCTTCTTTCCTTCATTTTTTAAACTTGAATTCCAGAGCTGAACCTCTCAAGGTGAAAACCACACCTCCTTTTTAAAAGTCTATTTCTGTCTCCTGTCTATCATGAATGTTTTTTCCCCACTTTCTCACCTTCCCTTCTTCTCTTCTCTTTTTTCATTTCTATCACTCTCTTGAAACCTGACCTTAAAAAGTGATTTAGCACCCCATGAGATGGTGAGAAGGACAAACACATTAATAAACATGGCTACAACTGTTGGCATTTTACGTAAAAAAAATAAATAAAATCTGTTCCTTTAAAATCAGTATAAACCAACTGATGTATGGAAAGGGACAGAACTCTTCAAGGATTTTCAAGAAAATAGGATGTAAGTTTGTCATTTTTGTTTATGTTGATAGTCTTAGGATGCAAACTTTTCAATTTTTCAACACCATTCATTTAAGCCTCATACACAGGATTACACAATGTTACAAATTATCCGATGCATCCTTCAGAGGTTGGAAGAAAAAAATGACACCCAACAATAGCTGTAATTACATCTGTACATTGTCCACAGGCAACAGAGGGAGGGAGTGCGATGGTGGAGGAGAAACAGACAGATGCATAGATAGAGTTGTCATTTTCTGGCATGTTTTGTGACTGACAGACTGGTCTGACCTACTTTAAATGTACCAAAGGCTAAATCACAGAAACAAGTCGACACAGACATCATAATCCTGGTAGTTGCTGAAGAGTCAGTAAGGTTCTTACAGATGTGTTGTGGTGAATTTTAAGACAGAATTACTATTTGTCCACAACAAAATCCGTTAACGTTCCAAAACTATGTCTCCCCTTTGGTTCACCTGTAATGGACTGGATAGCATGCATCATGTTTGTGATGAATGTGTCCTCCATAAAATGGTGGATTTTGGCAAAAGCCAAAAAAAATAGGAGAGAGATAGGTGTGTCAATTGGTGAGGTTATCTGTTTTCAATCAGTCCAACACTTTGGTTTGAAGCAAAATGTCTCAGTCACAAATAGACAGATTATACAAAGTCCACAGAGCATAATTATTAAAGTTCTTACTGGTGAATAGCTAAACACCACTATACATATACAGCTAAAATATTGAGCATAAAATACCCAGTTTCAAATATCTCCATATGCACTAAATAAAGTAAATACAGTATATTAGGTGATTTAATGAGCAACTTCATATTCTCCATGGTGAGTATGAAAATGTCTTCTGCTGCATAAGAACCTGTTGCATAATGGCTGTCAACATGCTCTAAGACTCCCAAGGGTAGAACCAGCATAAATATGGTGATTGTTCCCACAGAGCCATTCTGGTTAAGAATTTACAATTTGTCACCTTATCTTTAAAAGCTTCAAGTATGACAAACTCATGATCATGATATCTTATATTTATGAACTTATGATGGAACATCAGTCTTGGAATTGCAACATAAAACTCAGTCACAACTGGGCATCTTTGACACTGTTTGACACTGTTTGACACTGTACGTGGCCTAAATGTGTAGTTTGTTTGTGTACTTGCATGGCACTGCAGGAAGTGATTCCACTGCCTCAAAGCTGTGATGTTAAACAGATGCATAGTGTGGTGTGTTGTTGAGATTAAAACAGGTTTAATCACAGAGCAGCCTCTAACAATCTGTCATTTATCACCAACACACACACACACACACATTTAACCCTATTTTCTTTTGCAATCAGACAAATCCAAGTTTATTAGTGATACCGGCTTGTTTTAAAAATGCAGCAGGCACCATATTAACTTCCATTATTCACCACACCCTGGATATGGAGATATTTCTTCTATATTTTTAGCATTACAGATCAATAATACCTTAGTAACATTTCAGTAAAATGCCACTGATAATGATCGCTAGACTCCTGCATCTCCTCTCGGCTCTATTTCCAAACTGACCAATTACAAAACAGTTCAGGGAGAGAGGGTGTTCCTGTTGGCTGCCTGTTTTACTGCTGTGCATAAAAGTCATTCAGAGGGGAAAAAATCAAATCTTGGTCAATATCAGTGGAGTTTGGTGAAATAATCAGTAATTTAATAGAGTTCTATCAAACTTGATGGCCATGCAGAGCACTTTAAAATACAGTTTTGCCATTCATCACTTCACAACCATTCATACACATTAATCTATTGTACAGTATATACAATGCTTTTTCCATCATACATCGGTCAGTTTAGCTGCCAGGAGCAGCTTGGTGCAACATAATCTTTTAATATTAATATTATTTTTCTGTTATTCATATTCTCTGATTTGCAGTATGTCTTTCTTGGCTGTCTATCGTTTTTGTCATGATGTGCATTGATCTGCAGCCACTGTAACACTTTTTAGCACTTTTCTATAAATTGACTTCAGTTGCCTTGATTGGGGACATATGGACACATAGAGGAGCTGCAAATTGAACCCCTGATCTGAATGTTGGAAGATGACCTGCTTTACCTCTGACCCACAGCCACCCCACAAATTGCTTTCAGAAACTGAGAAACTGCCTCGGGGCATCTGTCACAGGGGTATGTGTTTCCCTCTGAGAGAGCCACATTCCCAGAGAGTTTGATTTTGATTGAAATTTAAAGTAAATGGAAAATAATTTCATTCTGTTATCCTCAGTGTATTTCACTCAGCAGTCGAACCCAATCTGCCCTGAAACATAATTAAAGAAACCAAATCTTGAAAATAAGTATGATGGAACTATTCTAATAGTACATTAGAAAGCTCATGAACATATACATAGATTTAATAAGTGTTTTTTGTTAAAACCACATGAGGTGTTGTTACTAGACTGACTTTAAACTCTTTAAACTAATTATTTAGGGATATTAAGACATTCAGTGTAGTCATTCAATAAATTCTCTGATGATGTTTCAGGTTGCTGAATGTTGTTGCATTTGTCTGTTATTGGCAACATCTTGTGTCCCAGTTGATCCATCTAGTTGGGGGTGGGATGTGAAAAGTCATTTTAAAGGCAAAAATGAATCATTAAAATACAAAATGAAGTATGGTATAGCGTGTAAAATAGACAATACAGGTTTTTCAGCTGTAATCAAGGACTTGAGCTGAGCTAACATCACCGCAGCTGGACAGCTTGTCAACCACTGACATATATCTGAATGAATGAATGGCTCTAATCGTGTGTGTGTGTGTGGGAGGGTGAAGTCTCCCAGATGGCACCCAAAGGATTTTCCCTGACAGTTTCCTCTCCAGGAATTAGACCACTGGGTTTAGTTGCATCAGCGGCTTTCAACATAACAACCAAATCAAATCACCTCTGTCCCTCAGAGCCATGGATCAAGATCCACTGATAAAATCTGCCGCTGCCAAGACACAGCTCTCAAATTCGCATTTGGCAAAATAACAAAGACTTGCCAGACAGATAGCACAAGTTACAGCATCAGACATGATATGATCAATCCTAAATAATGATCTCCACATACAATCTCTTAAAAAGCAGGTTGTGGGGCATCAATGCTGTCTGACAAAATGAGATAAAAGAATAAATTGCAATTGTATAAACAGCAAAGTCGTCAGCTGACACAATGATCACAGATTTAATGTGGGTCATCAGTCACACCAACTTACCATTAAGTGGACAGTTAAGTTGTTATCAGCCACAAAAAAAAAAAAAAAAAAAAAAAAAAAAAAAGCTTTTAATGCTTTTCAAAATCCTGCTGTTTTGAATTTTCCTTCCCTCCTCTGTCCACAGATCATCGTGTATCATTTTAATGGCCACAACTGTCTGTCTTTAGCAATGACAGTCCAGCCTTTGGGGGGGTAAAAGTGCTCAATTACAGCATTCAAATCTACACTGAGCTGTCGGACATCATCGGCATAACATATGTGAACGGCGACGGGAGCTGACAGCCTGCCCTTAAAGGGGTTATAACCATCATTTCAGGTTATTTCTGTACCTTCTCTGTGACAGTTTGACCGGAATACATGAGCGTTTCACCCTGGAGTGACTGAGAAAGTAGCCTGGGGTGATTTTTTTTATTTATTTCTAAATGTACTGTATTAATTTATTTTTTTAATGGTTGTGAGAAGCATCATCAGAATACTGCTTTTCAGCCTAAATGTACACACCGACCCCCAGTGATTGAAAATAAAGATACAGTATGTACTTAAACACCTACTTAGGTGTTCTAGGCGCATACGCACAACACATTTGTGCATTCAGTATTTCTCTGAAAATATCAACAACACACCTAAAATCAAAACAGAAAACTTACCACAGAGAAAGTGAGTCCAAACCAGCGGGTGATCAGAGAAGACCAAATCCCTCAAGGTGCTCCCTTGTTTAGACAAACTGTGTTTGACAGGCTGTGGTTATAAATTAGTGGCTGGTAGGTGGTCGTGAGCTCAACAGAGGGTAAAAGCACCTACTGTTCCTCCTACACCCTCTTCTTTTTGTCAGCTGATTTTCCTGATGGAAAAGAGAGACAGCAGCAGCAGGTGATACTTGTATAGGCAGAGATCTCTGTCTCAGTCTGATTTTTTGACCCCCAGGTATTTATATGAATCCTTTTCTCCAGACCAGATAATGAAGTGGGTGATGATGATGATGATGATGATGATGATGCCTCTTGAAAGAGATTGTCTCTGTCTCCCTGTATGTTTGACAGACTCTTGGTGAGTCAAGAACAAATAAAAAGCAGGTATTCAGAGCGAAATATTACTCCTTTGTGTAGTGTTTATTTTTCCAAAAATAAGTCAAGACTCCAGTCACTCCAGCTCTTCAGTTTTTACCCAAAGAGGTTGTTTTTTTCCTCCTTCCTCAGGTTCTTGAGGTTCTTCCTCAGTTTTCAAGTTCCTCTTATTCTTTTTTCCTGTCACCTCTGATGTGATTTTCTCATCTGGGCAAAAATGTTGACCGGCAGCTGTGTGAACAAAGTCCACTCTCATGCAGGTCACTGCCCACTTCCTCTTCCTGTTATTGTGATCAGTCCCCCAATGCTGGTGCTCCTGTCCTGGTTGGTAAAACAGAGAGAGAAAGAGAGAGGTATGGGTTTGATGGAAAGACTGGAAAAAAGGAGCAGAGAAGGAGCACATATGTCAAAACAGCTCAGAGACACTCAGAGAGGCAGAGAAAGCAGCCGGCTCATGTTCATGAAGCAGATGGAATGAGAGTGTGAGAGTGAAGAAGAGAGGGAGGGTGATGGAGACTGAGTTAGGTGAGAGAGGCGTTACTTCTCAGTCCTTCTCAGGGAGAGGGAAAGAGACGGAGAGTGGGGGGAGAGATTTATTATTCATGCGTGTGAGATAAGGATTAAGTTAAACAGGTTATTGGGGATAATCCTTTGAGATTTCCCCACATGAGGCAACTAAATATTTCAGAGAGCTTTCAGTGTGTATGTGTGTGTATCTAACAGAGAGATTTGGTCTAACCAGTAAATGAGATGAGAGCCCCCCCCCCACCCCACAAACACATATAACCCCTCCTCTTCAGGGGGGTTCGGTCATTGGTAATTTGCTGGATTGGACAGGAAAGCTGCCTGGGTGTTTTTATATGAAACCTCTCCTGTGGCAACAGCAGTCCTGTCTTTTCTTTGCACTTCTACTGCTCCCTCTCTTCCCATTTTGAATTTCATCTCACCATCCCTGCTTGCTGGCTTTTATTTGCAGTTTCATTTTTACACACATTAATTTCATTCCATCCAGGACTAACATAACAAATGTTGACCAAAAAAAAAAAATAATAATTTGCCTCAATGTAGTAGTGGTGTATGTTGTGATTGGTCAGCACTGCCACTGCATTAGAACCTCACCTTTTAATTATGAGCTTCTTCTGAACATCAACACCAATGGTGAGTAAAGGTTTACATATTTATTTATTAATTTATTTCCACGAGCAAAAATCATTTTATGCAAAATACACTTTCCACAATTACAGTATTCACAGGTATGTACTGTATATCAGATTACATCCAGATCCTTCTTCACAACTCTGACTCTGCTCATCATATCACCAATGTTCTACACAAGTGGATGATAATTCGGGCAGTAATAATAATAACAGTAACATAAGCAACATGAGACTTAACTGTGTCATTCCATGAAATAAATATTTGAGCTCATCTTTGACCCTGTCTAACTTTAATAACCACTCACTTTTTTTTAAAATGAGCTCCACATTTTATCATCACAATTTGAGGACCCAACATGGTCTTTCAGCCATGGTGAATAACTATGGAGATCAATGCTGCTCAATTTGGAAGGACTAAGCAATGTGATGTATGAAACCCCAACAATGGTGCAGTCACTGGTCGGATTACGAAGGACGGATTACTTTCATTTTCTCTACAATGAGGTTACTGAAATAAATAACCTAATTAAATATCTGTATGTATTTATTCGCTCATTACATACCAATATCTAACCATTTGTCAGTGTCTCCGCAGTTGCCACCCATGCAAGGTGGCGCTGCTCTCAGATCCCCTACATTTTAATGTGTGAGAGACAGTAATTTGAAAAACTAGGGGAACTGCAGTTCCAAGGTTTTCAGCCAACATATGTTAACAAACTTAACGAGTCCCCTTATTTATTTCATGCACAGGTGTCACAGTTCACACCTTGCATTTTGGTTTTACACGAGTACACTGATCAAAACCAACAAATCAGTGCAAACACACAGTGAAGACAAATACTAGTAAATCTGAATATTAACAATAGAAATTTTAAATGTTTTCTTAATCAGCTTTGTAAATGTTTTATTAGTAACTCAGCACATTAGTTATGTTTCAAGGAGGCACAGTATGAATTGTTGATATTCAAAAACCAAGCCTAAAAAAATCAAATTTGATCTGATTTATTTAAAATTTAATTTAGAATACAGAGTAAAAAAATGAGGCAATATAGAGGGAATAAAACAAGAAAGTCATGTCAGCTGTCATATACACGAGTGACAATTGTCTCATGCTCAAACAACCTCTAATGTCACAGATGTGATGGAAACTCTCCTGTTTACACATTTCTTTTTCTCTCCCCCTGTGTCATTCTGTCATTCTGTCTTTTTGAAAACCCTCATGCTCTTGGCCTAGTTTCCTAGAAGACTCTGTGGCACTCAAAATTGCATCCTCGCTCCACACATGACATGATAGGCAAATGGGTGATATTCCCTCACTGGTGGTTTGACTGGAAGAAGACCACTAGGAGCTAAACATCAAGAAGCTGAAGACTGAGACAGAGAAAAGGAAGGAGAGAGACAGAGAGAGGCAAATGTCTAACATGACAGCTTTTTAAGAGACTTATATCTGCCTGCAGGAGCCACTTTCATCAATTATAACTACAACTCTTTTGCTATAAGCATGTTCAGGGGGTGAACAAACTCACAAGAAGTTTCCACATCAAATCCTGATAGAAAGGTGGGTCATATTTGACTCTCTTCACAAATGCTGCTAACTGAAATGACCTAAAACACAGAGCAGCAGGGCAGATGAACATTAACTTGCTGATGCTCCATGATATACAACTTGCAAGGGATTTGTCTTTTTACCAGCCTACAGATTTGACAAATAACTGACCGGAATTTGTGATCACATGGCATTTGTTACAATTTATAGTGTGTTTGAGATTTGCCTTTGTGAATGTGAACCGTACTTGCTAGAAAAATTGAACAAAAATTGAACATTTCAGGTGTGGACAGAGGAAACATTCTATTAGGTGTGAGTTCAGGATCTTCCCATTAAGTTATTTTGAGTTCATGGCACATAACAAGCTGAGCAATAGTAAGAGAAAGTGTCCAGCTGAAGAGAAACCCCTTCTCCTCCTGGATTCATTCATGAATTCTGTTTGTATGGTCAGTTTATGTGACACTCATGGATACATGTGATCATGGTTGCAGTTTTATTGGTCTGCCATGCTATAATTTAATCTTTGTTGTTTCCTTTGTGCAGTCAAAGTTCCGTGTGGATGAGCTCAATTTTAATTTCGCAGTGGTTTTAATGAAAAGAAATGTAATTTAGTTAAATACTAAATAAAGAAAATCATACTCTTATTCCTAGTGAGTGTGTCAAACAAGTAGTCCTGGCTTGATGGGTCAGGTGAAATTGGGAAATTGTATGATGGGAATTTGTATGATGATGGGGTGGAAAAGGTGCACAGTGAAGACAAGCAGAAGGCCACTGGTATTATGGTATGGTGATACACTTATTATTCATGCATTACTATTACACAGAGTTTTGGTAAATAAAGTAATTACAATGTTTGAGGCTTCAACTACCATGAGGTGGCTCCTTCACTAAATCCCACATGTCCTTGGTGAGTGAGTGACTAAGATAACCATAACTTCATGTTTGAGTAAAAGGAACCCAAAATGTTTTATTTTGAACATGATCACTCTGTTTCTAATAAATTTTAATGATTTTCAAAAATATATTTTTTTCTGAAATTGTTACTCAATTTTTAGATGCATTTTGTCACAGATTGGTGAACCTTTGCCCATCTTTACAGAAACGCTCCTTTTATATCCAGTCATGAGCACAATATGGGTTTATGAGATGTGTGAATTGTTGCATTCAGTTATTGACATTCAGTTTATTGACATTTTATAATTTCACATTGCACTTTCTACTTGCAACACTCCAATAAGCATTTTCAATTTCAGTGCTCATTATTGTTCAAACAGAGTAGTACATAATTTCAGCATGTACTACAAGTCACAATCTGGTTGTCACGCTGCACCACATTTGTTGATGTGATAAGACAAGCTTTATAAAAATGTCAGTAAATTTCAATGTTGTTATCAGAATGGTTCAATTATTCTGATTTCCTTACTGTGATGTTGCATCAGAAGCATAAATCATTTTCAGGCAAGGGTTGTTCATTGTGTAACAGATTGATTCTTGACAGCCAGTGTAAATATTGGGTAGTTTTTGTAATTTAAATCAAACTTGTTCTCAAAACCAGGGACCCATTGCATTGTTTAATTTGGGTTCCTCAGGAAACGAAAGCATGCAAGTTATAATAATTAATTTATTAAGAAAAGAAAGCCAGTTCTCTGCTGGTGGCTGATTTGACACAGTAGGTGTTGTTCTGTTTTCTACAGCGTAGACTACATCATTTTAGATCTAAAGTAAAACTTTGACATATTTAGAGCACCGTATGCTTTTATGCTGTAAAAATGTTGTGAAAATTGCGTCATGGCAAACAAAGAAAAACAGCATGACCTCACTGCTGGAACATCATTTCAGATTCATCTGCTTGAATTGTTACAAAACACTGTGATCCAGGGATGGGACATTAGTCCCTACTGTGTGTGTGTGTATGTGTGTTTGTGTTTGTGTTTGTGTTTGTGTATATCACCAAAAATCCCAAAGGACAAAAGATGAGGAGATGATATCTTGTGAAGTGTGCCCTTTAAAAATAGCAGGGTCGCTGTCAACATTACTCGACTCTAGATGAGCTTTCTGTCTCTGTGCAGTGTGTGTGTGTGTGTGTGTGCACAATAATACATGCCATGACAATCTCTGTGTGCATTGCTGTGCGTATTCGACAACATGTGCTGATTCACTGTACTTGCCTGTATGTCGACAAGCAACAGCTATTAAGATCTGTCATCACGCATGACTGAGCTTTTCATGCCTGTGTTTGTGTGTGCGTGTGTGTGTGTATGTTGAGAGGTAAGAGATGCATGTAACCAGAGCTCCTGTGACTGATGTAAATGCTAATGTGAAACACTGCCTCAGGGTGACACAGACAGAGAGAGAAAGAGAGACAGAAAAAGGGTTCAGGGCGTTATAGAAGAGGTGGATGAAGAGACAGGGGGGTAATATGAAACAAATGAAACACGTTTTATATTCTATTTAATTTTATTTTATTTCATTTACAAACCCAATTCCAAAAAAAGTTGGGATACTGTGTATAAAGTTGGGATACTGTGTAAAAAATAAAATAAAATAAATAAAAACTGAATGAAATGATTTCAAAATCTCGTAAACCCATATTTTTTACTGGTGAATAGACAACACTGGTCTGGACTGCAGGTAGGTCAGTTCAGCACCTGGACTCTTTTCCTGTGAAGCCATGCTGTTGTGATGGACACAGTATGTGGTTTAGCATTGTCTTGCTGAAAATATACAAGGTCTTCCCTGAAAGAGATGTTGTCTAGATGGGAACAAGTACATAAAACCTCTATGTACTTTTCAACATTGATGGTGTCTTTCCAGATGTGTAAGCTGCCCACGCCATAATGCAACTCCATACCATCAGAGATGCAGGCATTTGAACTGTCCACTAATAACAAGCTGGATGGTTCCCTGCCTCTTTAGTATGCAGAACATTACGTTCATGTTGTCATGGATTCACAATGAGGGAGCTAGACCCAAATGCAGGCACGATCGGAAACACTGAGAAGTTTTTAACAGTTTTTATTGTCCATAGAGTGAGATGTGCAAGGACATAGGGGTGGACAACACTGGCTTGAGGAGAGACACATGGAATGTGGGGTGAACCTTCAATGATGGAGGAAGTTTTAGCCTTACTGCGAAGGGGTTGATGATGCGGTGGACTTCAAAAGGTCCAATGTAGCGGGGAGCCAGCTTGCGGGACTCAACCTGGACGGGGAGATCATGTGACAAGAGCCAAACCTGCTGCTTTAGTATGTTTCAGTAGTTTATCTTATTCATCTCTAATGTACAGCACTTTGCCTCAGCTGTTGTTGTTTTTAAAGTGCTTTATAAATAAAGTTGGATTGAATTGGATTGGAAGATGACTTGGTTACCCTCGGAGGAAGGAAGACCATGGATAGCAAAGTCCATTGCTATGTGAGACCAACGTCTGGAGGGTATAGGCAGAGGCCGGCCAGAAGTTGATGGGACACCTTGCCACGGACACAGATGGAGCGGGCATTGACGAAGGAGCAGACATCACCTGACATGGAGGGCCACCAAAAACATAGCTGGATGAAGTCCAGGGATGCGCTGAACTCCGGGGTGGCAAGCGAGCTTAGAGGAGTGGCCCCACTGGAGAACCTGAGACTTGACCTGGTCCGGGATGAAAAAGCGGTCATGAGGCCAGCACCTGGATCAGGCAGATCCTGCTGTGCAGGTCGGACCTGAGCCTCAATCTACCAGGTGGCTGCTTCGAGGATGCATGATGGAGAGAGGATGGGATCGGGAGTGGAATCCGACCTCTCCTGGCCAGTTGGGCGAGAGAGGGCATCGGGCTTGACATTACGAGAGCCAGGATGGTAGGTGATGGTGAAAGAGAACAGACCCAGGAAGAGGGCCCACCTGGCCTGGCGGGAGTTGAGTCATTTGGCTGACCGGTGGTATTCCAAGTTCTTGTGGTCAGTCCAAACTATGAAGGGTAGAGGGGTTCCCTCAAGCCAGTGTCGCCATTCCTGGAGAGCTGAGACCACCGCTAACAGCTCCCAGTTTTCCATGTCATAGTTGCGCTCCATGGAAGAGAGCCGTCGTGGAAAAAAAAACACATGGGTGGAGCTTCTGGTCAGTACGGGAACGCTGGGAGAGGACAGCCCCAAGGCCCGTGTTGGAGGTGTCCACCTCCACGATGAATTGGAGGGCTGGATCAGACAAACAAAAAACCCGCTTCTACTGGAGACAAGGAGGGGCGAATGAGGCTGGACGCGAGCGAATCATTAATATACTCGGGATGAGAGAGATTATATAAATGACTGGAGGGCAACGGTGAACCGGGAAGGAGATTTATGGCGCAATCATAAGGCCAATGAGGAGGCAATGACAGAGCTTTGCCTTTGCTGAAGACTTCACTTAGATTGTGATATTTGACAGTGATGGAAGAGAGGTAAGGAGGATCCGGGGTTTGGTGACAGTGACTGTTTGGGAGTATTGGTGGAGGAGTGAAACTGGTGAGGGCTGATGAGACCCTGTGGATCTGGACGCCGAGCTGGGAAACTGGTCTGGTCTGACGAAGAGCTCAGAATCCATGATGTCCTTCAGATGGTTGTCGTGTTGTCCTATAAGTTTTACCTGGGAGACAAGAGCCTGGTGAAGCAAGTCTGCACATACTGGGGGATGGTGTTGGGGCTTGTCCTAGGAAGAGAGGCACAGTGCAGGCAGTGCGCGGGGAGAGTGAACTGCTCCACCGGCAGTGAACACAGTCCAAACAGTGCAGCAAGGAGACGACAACGCACACAGTGGGTTTCAACAGTGGAGAATGACACAGGAATGAGTGAAGATGATCAGGCTCTAACAAGAGAAAAATCAGCGTTAGTCCAAAGCATAAATGCATGGCAAGACATGTACTGAGACCAGAATGATACACGTTACCACATGGAAAGTAGACAACAAACTGGTGATGATTCTCTGCCAACTGGGAGAATACACAGAGCGGAGAATTCACAGAGATTCCTCCTGATTCTCTGAATCTTTTGATGATATTATATACTGTAGATAGTGGGATCGTCAAAGTCTTCACAATTTTACAATGAGGAACATCTTTATGAAACCGTTCCCCAATTTTAAGTGCAGTTTGTCACAGATTGGTTCTTGCCATAATATGAATTCTAACAGTTGTCAAATAGTGCTGTCAGCTGTGTACCAACCTGACTCCTGCACAAACAAAAGAGAAGGCCAAGGGTTTGCAGTGCTGTCAACAAAGCAAAAGGTGGCTACTTTGAAGAATCTAAAATATAAAATATATTTATTTAGTTACTTCACACTTTTTGTTTGCTACAAATTTCCATATATGTTCATTCATTGTTTTGATGCCTTCAGTGAGAATGTACAATGTAAATAGTCATGAAAATAAAGAAGAATCATTAAATGAGAAGGTGTGTCCAAACTTTTGTATGATATGATATGATATGATATGATATGATATGATACGATACGATACGATACGATACGATACGATGCATTCATATACAGTAGGACATTTAGACTTATGACCTGAAAACTGACACAAATGGTTCAGGCAAGAAGATTTACCAAACCTTGTTGGTAAAATGCTTAAATATGGTACATCACAATGTAACTACTTGTTCCTGATATTGTGAAAAAACTTATTTTTACAGATTACCCGATGAGCATAACATCGAAAGACAAAAACATCTGCAATATTGATTACTTTCTAGAAGAGTTAAAAAATAATAAACAGCTGGTGTCTGATACTCCTTCACACTCACAGATATATAATCACACAGATGCTGAACCACAGAATTTTCTCACCTAGTATACCTGAGGCAAGATGCCCATCATTATCACCAATGCATCCCTTTAGAAAAAAGCTGCCACCCACAGATCTTGTTCTATTTCAGTCAGGTAAATGAATGTGGTTTGGAAGGCAGTTTAAAAGGTTATTTTTAAATGACTATATTACTTGTACAACATGTGAAAGAAATATGGAGGCGTAGAAGGAAAGGGGGGTTAGAGTAGTGAGGAGGAGCTGAAGGATAGAGGTAATTGTCTCCCTCACACACAGACACACTGAAGATTTATATGCAACGCACCCATTAAAATCCAGAGATAACGACCTCCAAAATTCCCCCAAACGGACTCTCCGCCCTACTGCCTTGTATTACACTCCCCCATCTCTCCTCACCTGTCTGTCTTTGATTGCGTCTGTCTTTCATCACTCTCTCCATTCTGTGGCCAAAAAAAAGAAGGTTAAATCAATGACGAGATGTCTTTGGGTGGGTATCTTAGATCTTAATAAGAGAAAATGTGTGTATGCTTTTCCAAGAAAAACATAATGTAAGTGTACGTGTGTTTCTTCCTCTTTATGAAGAGAATATTGTTATTTAATGTCCTCTGCTTGCCTCTCATCTCAGTATTTCATATATCCAAAAGTGTGAAAAAAACACACCAGTGGGTGCATTTCTTTGAAGAAACAAGTGGATGCTTAATAATGCAGCCCTCTCTGAATGGCTCTCCTCCCCAACAACATCCTGATTAGTGATTTGGTCTATCAAAATAATGCTTTCAACACAGTCCTTGTTTACATCAAATTATAGGAAATAATGGGGCTGTAGAGATTTGCACATGGAGTACACACAAACATGGACAGAGGCAGAGCCAAAGGAGACAGACATGTACTCACAGACCTGTAGAATCTACCACAGACTAAATATGATTAATGAGCATAGTCCAGAAAAGTACAGACAGTCAATGAGAAAACGAGTCCATTATCTCTAAATTTATAAAATGAGTCAAATATTTCTAGAGGGTTTATGGTCTCAGTCATGAGTTTCAGGTTTTCTTCAGCACAGCATGGTATTAATTTTGTAAATTATCATCCAATTAATACCACATTCCCACTGGTTAAAAATGTTTTTTGCCTCATGGGAATGTGTTTATTCAGCATTCACTCTTGGGTCCAGGTTGCCTACATGTTTTAATCAACTTACTTTGGGGTGAACATCCTCTGTTTGATTTTTTTTTTTTTTTTTGTAGTGATGCACATTCCAATATCATTTCCAGCATGGTGCTATGATGCACATTCAAATGTGAGCATGGCCAGTGGAAAATGTAACTAATTATTCACATCTTGGGGCAGTGCTTCATATATGCATATATATATATATATATATACACAGTATATATATATTTAATATATTTAATTTCAGATCAATTAAAAATGCAATGCTCAACACCCAATTTGTATCTTTTATATTTGTCTTGCTTTTTGTCTTGGCATTCTCATCTTGGATTTTGGTATCAGTTTCCATGACTCATCTTTTTGGTGTTTTTCCTAATAAAAACATTTTGAAACCACATGGTTTATAGGAAATTGTGTTCGTGTAGTGTTTTTTGTTGTTGTTTTCTAAGAAGCCTGTTGACAGCAGGTTGATAGCAATTATTACTATCCACAATAGTTGGATTTTGTTAACATATGCAGGTAAAATAAAACCAAAATACATTGAAGCACTTGCTGAGCTGCTTTATAGTTAGAGCAGCTCAGCACTTTGTTTACAGGCAAAGGCAGTGATGCTCGTCTTCTAACATGAGGCAATAGAAAACCAACTCACACTGCAGCAGAGAGGATTAAAATGCAGAACCGTGAAAACCGCTATGTGTTTTATTAACCCCCACCTCACCACCCCAAACAAGTTGAAAAGAATGAGTTCTCCCGATTTAACCATACCAAAAAAAAAAGAAAAACGGAGAGAGAAAGACTTTATCTTTTCAAATGACTGAATTCAAATGAACTTGTGCTGCAAGAGAAAATGTGTTCAGTTTTAACAGCCTCAGGCAGAAATGGAGAAATAAACATGTACCACACACTTTTGTTTGTGTGTGTGGTGCATCTTCACAAGGTTTCTAAATGCTACATGTGTGGATGTGGTATGTGTATGCTATATTTATATTTTATTTATTTATTTGGTTATTATCAGGCACGGGAGTCGTATGGGTGTTTCTGGGATCACTGAGTGTCCTCTTGGATTTGAATGCCAAATGTGTTCAGAGGTAAATGATTTCATCTCCAAGGTCATCATACTGTGTGATTTGCACTGACACCCAGCTGTATAGCTGTGATACAGAGTATCAAGGTTAAACTGTTTTGATGTTTTCAGTAGGTGATCTCTCTCTCTCTCTCTCTCTCTCTCTCTCTCTCTCTCTCTCTCCTTGTCTCTGATGATGCAACCTTCACTCATTCCTTGCCAGCCAGTGCTAACTAGTGCCCAGACTCTAAGACTAACTCCCATGTGCATTTACTTGTTTTTTTCTTCTTTATTGGTATTTTTCCCCCTTCCGCATGTGATTCAAATATTGTCTCCCCAGAAGCACGCACATCCAAGCCAAACAAATCAGACTGAGTTGTTCACAAGTGCTTGACTGTCAACTTGGCCAAACCTGCAGCTATAACTGCTGTGTGGAGAGGAATGACAGTAATTACACAGACTGACAGACGCAAGAAATGCAACAGTGCAATCGGAGACACAAACATACAGCTTATTTTTTTTAATAAACAGACTGAGGCGATGCTTTCATGTTGTCTCAGTTTACTGTATGATGAAGCCATTAATTGTTTCTGTCTCCGTCTTTCTCTTTCTTTATTATTTCAGTCTTCGTTTCCTTGTCCATGTAGCCTCTTGCCCTTCTGTAGTCTCATCTATTTCTCTTTTACCCCTTTTCTCCTTCTCTAGTTCAATGATGGGAGATGTTAAATTGCCATTGAATTTCATCATGAAACCCCACTCTGCTCTTATACTGCCCTTGTTGCCTCCTGCCAGACACACAGAGACATGCAGGCACACACTCACAGGCTCATTCTAACATGCTATATACCAGAATCCACAATTCAGGGTAATTCTCAACAAATCCAAGTCATAAAGACACAAATGCAATGAAATGTCTCAGTTTTTTGTATGCAAAGAGTGAAAAAAAATATTTACTGAAGCATCAGCTGCAAACAAATCAACTAAAGTACACAGAGCAAGAGACAGAGAGAGAGAGAGTGATAAGAATGTCTGGAAGTTTACATGCAAATAGGCAAGTAATGTGTTTGAAGCTCAGTCATTTTCCCCCCAGCTGCAACTAACTACTTTTTACACAAACATACATATACACAACCAAACTGACATGAAGTCATGAATGCAAAGACACAAGATGGAGCTCAGTGTCACATTAATTCTGAGGGGCAATAGGGAACAATAATCACCATCTTCTGGCATCTCTGTTTGACAGCTTATGAGCTGAATCCTTCCAATCATCATTTTGAATTTTACAGGGTCAAACTATGAAGATGTAAAGGGTTGATTTGTGAGCGACTAGTATTGTAGTTAGCATTGATCAAATTAGCTATATAATCTACATATAGATGAATGTCAGTTAAGTATTAACTTGATATTATAAAAGTATGGAATGTTAAACATCAGTTCCCAAACATAACTGGTGTCATTTAAACTCTGTCCCCTTAAAAGATGCAAACTTTGCCTTTTTGACCTGTTGCTAGATCACAGTGTACAAAACTGAAAGGATTCATATCGTGGGGAGTCCACATGTGTTAAGCAGTGTCATGTCAGCTTTTCAGCTTTTAGACATTTAGTGAGTAATTATTGTGTAAGTTGGACAGTTTGAACCCTTTTTATCAAAGTGCTTCTCATATTAATTAACAGACCACCATCCCCGCAATACATTGAAAACCCAGCTTCAGTTCTTTCATCCTACAAGTGAGGTCACATCATTGTTTTACTTCACAGAAGGATATTGGTCATAGAGGTGATGCAGACCTTCACAATTGAGTAAAATGTCACGGTGCCTTCTGTCACAGACTGGTCAGCTGACGTCTGCTGTCTTTAGCTCATGATGTTAGATTTCCATTGAGGGAAATGACATCAGATGTCATGTCCATAAAAGCATTTCCTCCCTGCTCACACTTTTGTGTGTGTGTGTCTGTGTGTGAGTGTGTGAGAACTGATTTCATCTAGCCAATCCTTAATCACGTCTTTCCAGTCTTTCCCCTAGTTTCCGTAGCAACAACCCTTAACTTCCTTCAAGTAGCCTCTAATCCGTGTGTCTGCATGTATGAGAGGGAGTGTCTGTCTTACATGCACTGTGTGTATATGTTATTTATGTTATATATTTCTATATGTGTATACATTCCTATTGTCATCCTATTACATGAAACATCTTGGTATAAACATGCAGTGGTGAACCAATGGAATGGTTAAATTGTCTGCATTACAATGGCTTTAATATTTTAATTTTAATGCCATAAATATAATTTATGGTATTTAGTTTGGTTTTTTTTTGCCTTTGTGTTTTCTTTTTGTTGTGTTATTATGATGTATGCTCTTTTAACTGAACCTGTTCAGCGTCTGTTTCCAGTCTTGACACGAAATTAGTAAACTATTTGCTCCACAACTCAACAGCAAAATTCAACAAACTAACCAAGGTGATCCATTCTCCGAAGATCACAAATGTCTTAGAAATTAGGAAATTGAACTTGAGTTGCTGAATATCACAGTTCCCAATTCAGCAGCCTGAGAACTGGGGTAAACTGATTGCATCCTTGAGTTTTTACACTGAAGTGTAAATGATGCTTGTCCAGCTGTGGACTGGTCAGAAGTTTCCACTGGCTCAACAGGAAGAGAAAGGTCACATTGTTTCACAGTGCTTTGTGTATGTGTGTGTTGCAAAGTGCTACTGTTTCAATAGGAGGAAGTCAGTTTGACCTACAGGCAGCAGAGGAGTTCCTCACAGCTGCATATAACATTCCACTTATGGCCACTGATGTCCATTTATTCTACATATTGCTCAGGTCACATAACTCAATTGATGTGACATATTGTAAGCTCACATTTACTGCCCTGCATGTGAGCGGCTGTAGGTCATTCATGCAAGAAGAATTAGCAAATGTTTCACTTCAGTGAACTTTATGTAAAGACCTGCTGTGGAAAGCAGCGGAAAATATATATGTACTGTGCAACCGCTGAGAAATGCACAGACAAATGTAATCAAAAGAAATAAGGCAATATGGCGAAACAATAAAAATCAAAAAGAGAACTCATATAACATACTACATACCAGTGTGAGTATACTGTAATATACACTGCTCAAATAAAATAAGCAACACCTAATAATCTCAGTATGTAAGAATTACTGCTGGTATTAGTGTGAAAACTGGAATTATAATTCAAATTGAGATACTAAGCACAGTTATTTTTCATTTTAGAATTAAATTACCACGATATGATTCAGTGTTATAATAATTTGATGATTTAATTCAATTTAGACAGAAATGTATATTTAAATGCCCCTAAAACTAATTTTGACTTTAAAGAGATAAAAGAAAAATACTGTGTGAATTAAAAGTTAATTTCATATTTTCACTATCTTCCTTGGCTTTTAATGGCCTTGTGACTTGTGTTTTTCCTCTCACTCTCTTTCACATAGTCTTTTCCCATTATTTGCAGTTTCTCTTCTTTATTCAGTGAACTTCATGAATATAATCAAAAATGCTGAGTCTTAACTTTTTATTCACTGTTCCCACACTACCCAAAATGAGCTGAAAGAACTGAAAGTAAAAAATTCAATATTAAAGAATGCAATGAAACTGTACTTGTGTGTGTCTATGTGTGTGTGTACGTACAGTACATTCAAATGTTTCCTATATAGTAGAATGTACAAATTTGTAAACATTTCCATGGTTTACAGAAAAATAAGATATTTTTTTTAAAAAAGATGGCTGGATATACAGTGGACAATGTACGGTCCCCAGAGAATGGAGGTTCTCCACTTCTGATTTTTTCTTTGCAGCATATATTTCTTTTTCTCTCTCTCAACTGTCACACATCCTTGGCCTAATTTAATTTTCCGTTGGTGCAATCATCAGGTTTTTAGGTTTCCATTTATGAAATACTTTGTTATAGGACCACATGTTGTACTGCAAAGCCAATAGCATTCTCATTAGGAGCAACTATTCATATGGATTTTCATTTTCTTAAAGGTCATTACATGTTTTCTAATGATTCAGGAAGGTGAATTACCACATTGAAATCAAAGAGAAAAACATAATACAGCTCTGGAAAAAATGTAAAGACCACTGTAATTTTTTCTGAAAGCATCTCAACATGTGTGACAGCCATTCCATTCCAGTGTCTGTTGATTTCCAACACAAGCACACCTTAATTCTATTTCATGAGGTACTAATTAGGTGATCACCTGAATCAAATCTTATCAAAGAAGAGCCAGGCTGAGGTTAGCAAAAGGACTGGACCATAGAGGACTTGAGTAAGATCAACATCTCTGATGAGTCCAATTTTCAGCTTTGCCCAACAACTGGTCGTCTAATGGTGAGACTTCGAGCTAGAGAGGCCTTCAGGCCACAGTGTCTCACACCTACTAAGAAATCGGTGGAGGTTCAGTGGTGATCTGGAGATGTTTCAGCAAGGCTGCAATATTGTGTCGTTTAAAAACTTTTTCTCTGCCTAAGTCTGAAAACGTTGCACCTTTTTTTAATTTGCCCATTTGTAATTTTCTGCAAATAAATTGTCTAAATGACAATATTTTTATTTGGAATTAGGGATAAAGGTCAGTTTATAGAATAAAACACAAATGTTCATTTTACTCAAACACATACTTATAAATAATAAAATCAGAGAAACTGATAATTTTGCAGTGATCTTTTTTTTTTCCAGAGCTGTATAGTCAGTCTATATGACAACACAAACATGTGCATGTCCATCTGACTGAGAAAAAGGAGTCTGTGTTTTACTTTAAGCATGAATTGCATTCTGGTACCCCCCCAGAATGCAAGAACAAAAGTATAGTCTTCTCTTGCCTCTATAAAATACTCTATTCAGTAGGTTTCCTTCTCACATTTTATGATTTATTTTTCTTAATAATTATAGTCAACATTAGCACATAAGCATGTGTTGTTAATAGACATTTTCACTTTCAAACCCAGGTGTAACTAATAACATTAATGGTGTCTCAATGAGGTGAAGCCAGTTCCAAGGTTCCCTCATACTAAACTGGCTCACTAGCATGATTTCCTGGCACACTCAAATAGAATGGAGCAACCATTAATGTTATTAGTTACACCAGTGTTGCACCTTTTTCCAGCTGTATTGAGCCAAGATACACAAACTGATTTTAATTCAATCACATTTTCCTGAACAAATCATCTGGCAAACATCCTGACTTCATAGATATAGGGTTCTCCCAAACACTGGCTGACTCTGACACAGTTTCACCTCATCTGTTATTAGTTTACTTTGCAATACCAGCTACATTTATACCCTCATGTTCATATGATTCTTTTCTGTTTTCCTTTGGTATCAGCACTGATATCAGGAAATGCTTAATTAGGCAATACAGTAATCAATAAAAAAAACACATGAGTGTCTGGGTGTGGTTCTAACAGTTTTCTTTTCTTTCTTGATCCACAGCTTCAAGTAGTCCTTTTGAATGTGATGCAGCTTTTATGTGCTGCAAATCCTCTTTCTTTTTACACAAATCCTCACCTTTATCTGTGCTTTTACCCCCCAGCAACCCACTTTATACTCGTTACTCATAGAGGCTTTGCATTCATGCAACCATGACGACTCACTGCAGATTGCAAAAATGGTAAATGTGCAGTGGTAGCTGGTTTGGTAGAAGTCAGTTAAGTTGGCCTTTAAGTTTGTTTGATTTTAAATCAATGAACTCTATGTGCAAGTTTACAGACAGGAATCTATAGTAATATGAAACTTGAAGTAGTTGAGTATTTTTAATAATCTGACTGTGTAGAACAGAGACCATTTCATTCTGAAAGACAAGAAACCAAAAAGAAATGTATAAAATGTCCCACTTGCACAATCAGTTCAAAAGAACTCACTAAAGTTCTGCCAGATTGATCAATCTTTCCTCCTCCTCAGAACATCTGTGTAACAGCAGCAACAACCTCAGAGTTCCTTCACCCACAGCAGAGAGGTCTGTCATGACAACTCAGTGAACACAACACTGGCCAATGATGGCGCAGTTAAACCTCTCTCCAAAGGGTTTGTCAAAGAGGTGGAGGTGTGAGAAGCAAGACTTTCATGTGTTCATTTTGAGTTTAAAGAGATAAAAGAAAAATACTGTGTGAATTAAAAGTTAATTTCATATTCTTACCCACTTCCTTGGCTTTTAATGGCCTTGTGACTTGGTAAATGTGCAGTGGTAGCTGGTTTTGTAGAAGTCAATTAACCTGGCCTCTTATTTGTTTGATTTTAAATTGATAAAGTTTACAGACAGGAATCTATAGTAATATGAAACTTGAAGTAGTTAAGTATTTTTAGAATCTGGTCGACTGTGTAGAACAGAGACTATTTCATGCTGAAAGAGAAGAAACCAAAAATAAATGTATAAAATGTCCCACTTGCACAATCAGTTCAAAAGAACTCACTAAAGTTCTGCCAGATTGAGCAATCTTTCCTCCTCCTCAGAACATCTGTGTAACAGCAGCAACAACCTCAGAGTTCCTTCACCCACAGCAGAGAGGTCTGTCATGACAACTCGGTGAACACAACACTGACCAATGATGGCGCAGTTAAACCTCTCTCCAAAGGGTTTGTCAAAGAGGTGGAGGTGTGAGAAGCAAGACTTTCATGTGTTCATTTCATTTTTTCATGTGTGCTTGTAATTTTTTACTGCATTGCAGAAGAGCATGTTGGTGTTAACAAAATCAAAAGGGTATTTGGTTTTCATTTTATTTTTTTGTTTGTTTTTATCGATAGGAACAGATACAGTGACAAAATAAAGACAGCTGTAAAAATGCAAATATTATAGTATTAAAAGCAGATGGTAATTTGCAATACTCATCCCCAGAGGGGCTCGTATGAAAATATTAAGAACATAGTACAGCAGCTGAATAAAACATGACTTGGTGGTTTTCTTAAAGCTGGTGAAGTTTGCAGTTTGTAGTTAACTTCTGGTGCTCAGGTGGACTTTTTTTTTTTTACCAGAGAGTCATCTGAGCAAAAGACATTTTATTTATTCATTGTCCACCACTTTATACTCCATATGAGATGACCTTGCTGTGAGACAGCAGTGCTAGCCACCAACCGCCTTGTGACCCAAAGGATGTTTTGAAGAATTCTCTTTCTTTATCCATCTTGTTTTGACACTGGGTGGGCTCAGTGTTTCCCAAAGGACATTTAGCAAGGGATTGGCACAGGTCAAGGGTCACCTTTTGTACCACCCATTCCACTGTTGTGGAATGTTTTTCCCACAAAACAGAAAAATAAAGACAGTCGGGATATGGGGAATCCAATGGTTCAGCTGGGTAAGTCATAAATCTCATTGATTTTACCATGTGCAGTTTGCTCATTTTAAGTTTTCATTGTCAAGATAGCAGCATTGTGTGTGCTATGTGGCTGCACAACATACTGTACACTCCTGTGTACAATTGTTGTACACTATGGTCACACTTTCATTATGTGCATAAGCACAAGCAGATCTGTTTCCTCTGCAAAGAAGCACTGTCTCTTACTACCTGGCCACCATTACATTAGTGATTGGTCAAGGTTTTCTGGATGTTACACCAAAGACACCACCATGATTAATCAGGAGACCAAGTGTATCCTTTTGAAACCATGTGCCTGCAGCAGCAATTGTTTTTTCTGTAGAATCTTTCCACATTTTTCTTTACTAGATTTGGACACACCCTAAACTTACTTGTGTCATGCAATTTAGACGACGTGCCTTTGTGGGTTTTGGTTTTGGTGTCATGTGCGCAGAGTTAACATTCGGTCCTCGGATGACCTTATGCATTTCTTGAAATTATTATCACAGTTGTCAAATTCCCCAAAAATGGACTTTAAATGCATTATTCAAGATCTGTGTAGAGCATCACAATCCCAGTCTACACTACCATGAGAAGATCAGACAAAGCCTGCAGGTAGAAGACAAAAACATTCCGTCATGAAGAGGGGTAACAGTCAGAGGCTTTACTCCAGGCGACAACAACATCTGGAGAGTGTGTGTGTGTGTGTGTGTGTGTGTGCGTGTGTGTGTGTGTGTGAGTGTTTTAATCTTTACAAAGTGTGTGTTTAAATGTTAGTGGGATGATCTGCCCTCATATCTAGCAGCAGGGGGGAGGAATGGTGGGCTTCTTGTAAGCTTGTTAATAGAAACACCAATGAAATTCTCTGGAAAAGGACTTGAAATCCCTCTCTGTCTGTGATTGTCACTTTAAACCTCTCTCTTTCTCTTTCCCTTTCTCTTTGGATTTGGAGTTTGCACTCCCACACACCCATCTATTTTCCACCACCACTCCCAAATATTATAAGCATCACTTCCCAGAAAGCAACAGCAAATTGACTGTGATAGGTTTAAGCCGGTGCTGTTGTCCACCCTCTCAAAAAGCCCCCTCTTTGTCCAAAGGAACGGGATTAAAACACAATGCTGCACAAGCTGTAAGACCTGCTTCCTGTTTTTCATCATCTACAGTTGAAGGAATTCATAAATATATGAGTCAAAGATTTTAGGTTGACATAAAGACAACAGTGTAAATCCCAATTCTACTACCGACCTATGGACAACTATAATGCCTGCAGTATTTTCAAGTATATTTCACAGTTAAGTAAATTTGACAGAAATAAATTCTGATTGGCTCATTTTGACTACTGTGCAGAAGATACTTTTTTAAAAAAGTACAGTACATCGTAGTGACCACTCATTCTCTCACTCATCATCTAATGCTTTATCCTCCACGAGGGTCGCGATCTACATGTTTTTGGACTGTGGGAGGAAGCTGGAGAAGCCGAAGAAAACCCACACGCACACGGGAAGAACATGCAAACTCCATGCAGAAAGGCCCTTGATAATTTGAGATATCTGCTTGTATGGCTTTTGTTTTCCCTAGTCTTCATTTCTTTCTGCCACAGGACTTGAATACACTTGTGTTTCCCATCAGTTTCAAGCTCTACACCCGTGTGGATTTATTGGACCACTGATGATTAACTTTTCACTTTTAAGGCATGTTATACATTTTTAAACCTACTGTAATAAAAATAATTTACAGCTCACGCCATTTAAGAGAAAAAGAAGACACACTTAGTTCAGCAAAAGGATACAATAGTATCTACACATAACACATACCGTCGTTTTTTTGTGTTGAGCCCAGATGTTTCCCTCTTGAATATATGCGGGTTGAGCCCAAGAAGGCTGGTGCTGCTTGCTGACTTGAAAATTATCAAACTGCATAAACGTAAAATGGGGCAATGCTGAAAAAGAACCAGCGTACCACTCCATCAAACAAATAGAGGATAGCAATAAATAAAACAGAGCTACCAGAGCGAGGAGGAGATTCAAGGCCAGAAGGCAGTGTTTACATAGCATACAAAAGCATGCCAAGTTAACCTAGTGGGTACTGTAGTTCTAGCAAAGCAGCAGCTCACATCGTAGCTGGAAGGATTGGATTTCCACGCCAAGGTCCAGTGTCTCTGGGCTAAAGGCTAATCAGGCACAGGAGATGATCAGTCAGCCATGAAGAGGAGGTAGACAGGAAAAAAAGTGAGACAGTGAGAAACAAAAATTTATTTGGGGGTGGGGGGTGCACACACCCAGGAGGATGAAGTTTTAGTCAGTGGCTTGGGGCAGCAGTTGAATTTGATGCCTGATTAAGAAAATTAATCTGCAGTCCCACTCAATATGGATTAATGAAATATAAATAGCTCTCATTAATCTGCAACAGGAATAATGACATTAACAACATTAAGAGGATCTGCATAGTTTTGTAAACTGCTGCCAAATGTGCATGCGTGTGTGTGCGTGTGTGCCTGTGTGCGCGTGCGTGCCTGTGCGTGTGTGCGTGTGTCAAAAGTCAAATTGACCTATTTAGATGTGAAAAGGTAGGACTTCGAAATCACATGGAAACTTCAAAAGTTGAGACAGACAGAGGCAGACAAATGGCAACATTTGGATTGAAAAGGGAAATGGCCGCAGACAGGTTTATGTGTTTCACAGGTGAATTTTATGCCTCAACCACCATGGTCCTTTAACAGTTTGACAGATATAAATACAACTTGTCCCTGCCCACCGATGTGCTGCCTCTACAAACCCTCCCTCAGTCAGATCTGATAGTATTGTTTGATTCACAAAGACGGATCAGAAATTATGTTCATGTGCTTTGATCTGTTTATGTTGACATAAAAAAACATACAAAATATACACAAGCAAACCATTTCTAGAGATATAGAATTTTGCATGCACACTCTTGTTCTTGAGGACTATTGAGTCCTATGAGTTTGGAAGTGAGGACAATTTCATCTTTGGCTCTGTCTGCTCTTACATTTCCTGTGATTTCACTGCAATGAGTCTCTCATTGTTCCCAGCTATTCCCCTTCATTTTCCAGAGACCTGATTTTCCTCTCATCAGCACACCTTCCCCTCATTATCCAATCAGCCACCTGGTGTATATATACTGGTCCTCTAGCAGCTTCACTAAATTTGCCATTGTGTTTGTGTCTCACTTACAGCCTGTTGGTTATTCCACTTTTTGTTTCATTTGCTTGCCAACCTCTCCCTTTTCCTAAACTGCCATGTTTTATTTAAATTGCCAGGAAGTCAATTTAAGATTACAACATCTTTTACAAAGAAAAATCATTTAAAGCCAGGGTTAGTTAGCAGCACCGTACATTGAGCAAGGACAGAAACAACACTTGTCTACAAAGTGCAAATTCAAGTTCAAGTGGAGAAAGTGACTGTCATCATTCTTAAATGCAGAAATGGCCCCTTTACTGAAAACACTTTGTGTCACGTCCTATTAAAAAAACTTAAATGGCAGTGAACTTTGAGAGTTGTCTCCACACATTAAAAAAAAACCTCACATTTCATCGATGATAAATTGACCTAGCAACATAAACCTCGAGTGCATCTGTGATTATGTGTGTATGTATGAGAAATACTGAGCAACATAAGTAACAAATATAAAAAGAATGAAAACACAAACTCACATCAAAGTGACAAGAAGGCTACATGAGAAACACATTTCTCCACAACTGAGCACATGCACTTTCACTGTTATCCCAGCTGTGCTGATCACAACCATCCAAAATGTAACAAGAGGGGGGAAAAAACATGCACACGAACATACTATTGAAGTGCAGCGTTGTCTTCCTCTGGATTATGTAGGATATAGACAGTGGTATTTGTGTATATGCCAATTTTTAAAGCCAGAAAACCAGAAATGAGAGAAGATCAGACTGAGTCAGTGATGTGGAATTGTGTTAGATTTCTTTGCAGGACACAGAAAACAAGAAATCTAACTTTTTAAAAGGAAATTGAAATTTGCTTTCTGAATCATTTGTCCCTGAACTCTTCTGACATAGTGCTCATGTTTAATTTTCTTCTGTCTTCTGAATTAAAAGAAATTCACTTACCTTTTCAATAAAGTGTGACAATTCTCACCAACCGACCTTAACTAGACAAAGAGTATGTTCTGCTTTCTGTAGACTGGATCATGGGCAATGACAGACCACTGACGTGCATTTGGTATGTGTGTGTGTGTGTGCATGTGTGTTTAAGGTCTGATGTTAATAGGTCTCATTATGAACAACCTCTAATCAGTAAAAATAGCAATGTAGGCCAATGTTTAGTCTGCGCACACATCCATGAAGTGCAGCACACACACACACACACACACACATGCACACAAATACAGTCTTTATGTTTCACATGACCATTAAATTTCAAGGCACATATGTGCTTATGATTACATGGTGCTGAAGTCTCTGAGGCCACTTAAGCCCTATGGTCACGGAGGGCCTCCATACACACACACACACACACACATGCATTGCACACTGTCAGAGTGAGGTCATTGAGAAAAGAGTGACAGCTTCAGGAAATGAAACACACCTCAGATTACAGCTAAACAGCATTAACTAACATTTAAAACATGTGCCTTTGCATGACTTGCTCTCTCCACCAGGGCCCCGTGGCTCTTGATTGAAACCTTTCCCTCTTCACTTGTTTTCACTTTAAATACAAACAACATAGTGTGAAAGTGTCACTCTGAGAACACCCATGACTTTCTCTCCTGCTCAGATACAGCAGTGGTTTTTAGTTCTCACGACTTGTGCAGATCCCATAGTTTCTTCTTCGTCTTCTTCACATTGCTCCTGCTGGTGTCTGCATGGTTGGAAATATCAAGGCTTATTTCCCTTTAGAGGAAGAAGCCATCTGCTGCTGTTTAATATTAAAGTCAAGTTTTAAAGTTAAGTAAACTATCAAAGAAAAGTTTCTGTTGGCTGTCTCCATATGAACACACAAGCATCAATTGACTCTTTGCCTGCTGCCAGTCACGCAGCATCTCAACAGGAGTTCTCCACCAGGAAATCATCCTTTTAAAACCTGAGGATGCCTCACATGCTTTGTTGTTACATTCATGCAGGGCTTGCACTGGAAGATAAAAGGTTTCTTAACTCCAAAGCAGCAACTGCACACCACACAGCCTCGTGTTCCTGATGGGTTTATGTGTGTCATACATCAGAATTTCTCAGTGGTTTCTTTATTTAAAAATGAGAAATAAAAACTCAAGGCCTGAGCCCTTTGTAGAGGAGAGAGTTCTCTCAGTGACAACGTGTTGGTTTTGTTAGTCCAACATCCTCGTTAATTATTTCTCCTCACTGCAGCTGCATTGTAATGTCAAGTGTCTTATCTCACTCAAACACAAAGAATCACATTGACAATAAATTAATACATATATTAATAAATCCAAAACGGTTTCAAATCAGTCAATATTTATTTGTCGTTTTTTCATAAACATGTCAGTCTTCTAAGGTTCATTTTACAAGAGTTTACTGTGCAGTGAATGTCTATTACTGTATACTGATCTTTGTATTTTCGTGCAGGAATATAACTTAATTACAAAACATTTTGAATCAATTCTACCTATAGAGCATTATCAGTAGCAGGGCATGACACACCAAAACTGCCACATCGGTTCAACCCAATTTAAAAAAAAAAAGAATAATCTGCTATTTTATTTTAAATATTGTTAAAGATCATGTTTCACATACATATAACAATGCATGATATAGTTTACAATCCTAAAGAACATGTGTTTCGCCATAGTAATGAGGATTTAAGGCAGATATTTAGTGACCAGTCAAAGTTTCCTAATGCCCTCCTTCCAATTAAAGCAGTGAAGAACCTGATTTAAAGGCATATGATACTCATTAAAATCATTTTCGAAAGAAACTCAGAAATCAAAATAAACTATGACTTTTGCTGCCATATAGCTGGAGGACAGGAGAAAAGCTGAACCATCATTTTACTGAAACAGACAATTGCTCAAAGATGATACACTTAAACAAATCCCCTCACCAGATTCTATCTGTCTGATTTTTCTCTAAACTTGCATAACAAAAATCTAACAATAAAATCTGATTAATTAAAGCATTATTAACTGTCTTCAGATAAAACTAATTACAGGCTACCCTAATAGGAAAGAATTCTGTATTCTTAAGATTATTAATGAACATGCCTGTGGCTGTCACTGTAATTTCGCCAAAATGCCCATGTGAATGTGAGGCCCTCAGACTCTGCAGTGCTCAGAGGTGAACATTAAAAGTTAGTGATTTTCTCCTTCGCTGATAATGGAGGCTCGGATCATTTGTCTGTGGTTAAAGTGGATTCCGGCGGTGACAAGCTGTCATGGTGGAGAAAGTATCAAAAACCTGCTCATACAAGATAATCCACTTAGCTGCCAGTCATCCATTGACTCATTATCCTCTAAACACTCATAACTTTACCCAGAATGTGGCTAAATGTGCCACTTCCATCTCAGTTTACATGTATGACTCTGCGGATTAGACACTGATTACACTGTAAACTAGAAACAGACTGTTGTAAATGGATCGCATTGATGCTAAATGACTTTGCAACTGCAAAAATAATAGCTGCCTGGTCCACAACACGAATCATAAATTATCTTAAAGAAAAGGTAACATTTCAGGATGTTTAAAACATAGGTAGGGTTGGGAATGGCAAAAAGAACATTATTCAGAATACAGTTTAATTGTGTGAGAAAGTAACCTTTGGGAGACAGGGTTTGACCCATTTTGTAGCTTTTTGTGATTGTGTCTGAACACAGCAGAGACATTAGGTGCTCTGTGCTACTGTCAGTGTCCTATGCAGAGCAAATATACATTCCACAGCTTGGAGGATTTATAAGAGACATATTATTATCCTTGTCTTACAAAAAATATGTGGACAGTTTCCTACAATTGCTATGTTATTCTACTTTTGTTGCTTATTAAGACAGTACTTATTTGCACAAATGCGAGAGATGTCTCATCAGGAAAACAAAAAAAGAAATTATAAATACTTTCCAATCAAGTTTTAATGATTGTGATAGCATTTAAGATCTGTTGAATGATATTGTTTGACTATGTGTGATGGTTAGTTGTGTTGTCTCAGACTTCCTTGTTCCTGGGTTGACAGGAGCTTTTTTGTGTGGAAGTTTCACGTTCACTCAAGTTTGTGTGGACTTGTTGACATGCAGATTGGGCTAAGGTTTATTAGAGATTAAACTGACTGTGAATATGAGAGTGAATTTCTTTTCATGTTGGTCCATTAGGACGGCTGATCTGTCCAGGGCAGGGCTCTGCAACCTTAAGTATTAAAAGAGCCATTTTTGGCTCTTCTCCACCCAAATAAATCTAATGTGGAAACGCAAAAACCTATTTGACCCCTAAAATGAGGATAACATTATGTATAGTTTTATATACAGATATACTATATAGAAAATAACTATAGTTTGTTGCCTTTACGAAATTTAGGAACTCCAAAAACTACATTATTGTTTTTACCTGTTAACAAAGGAAAAACACCAAACACTGGTGGGTTGTTCACCTTTTCATATGTATTTTCTATGTTCACTTTACCTACGATACATGTAATTGTTGAGATAAAACATGTTTTTCCTGTAATACATGATAATTAATTTAGATAAAATTACCATTTTTGCTTCAGATAAACCAAATGCAGTTATGTAGAACCTGTTGACAAAATAAATTTAATTAAAGTTAAGGTTTCAATTTGAGTGGAAATGGGGGGGAAAACACTGGCACATGTAGGCCTACTTTGAAATAAAACACAAAACTATAGACTTATTTGAGTCCCCCCATTGTTTGGGAAAAACTAATAAAATGAAAAGAAACCCACTTTGATATAATTAAAAAGGACGTTTTAAGTGATGGGGATGGCTTTCCACAATTTCAAACACTTTCAATATCACATTTAATGTAGACATTAGGCACATATTTTAGTAGATGAAATATTAAGCCACTTCTATTTTTCACCTTGATCGCTAAAAAAAGAAATCTTCACTATGAAAGAAATAAAAATAAACTAAGTGATTTTTTTTTTTGTCAAAGCTAAAGGGAGCCACTGTGGAGGAGCTGAAGAGTCACATGAGGCTTTAGAGCAGCAGGTTGCAGACCGACGGTCCAGGGAGATCACAGGCCTCTCACCCCATGACCCTCAAAAGATAAACGGTATAATGGATGAATGAACTACACCTCATTAAACAAATTCATTTAATTAATGCAATTCTATCCAAAGAAAATATGTGTATTTAGTGATCATTCAGTGAGAAGAGTAGTTTGGCTTTGAAGTAGGGTCGTTTTTTTTGGCTTTCTCATTGGAAGCAGCTGCCCGCTCCTCGTTTGACTTTTCTTTTGCCATGAGTATGTAATGTGACTGGAGGAGGGCAAAGTATTTTGTTTCCCCGTTTTTCAGCAGCACTCTCCTGGCACCAAGCCCGAGATGGTGGTAAATCACTGTGATTGTGGAGGCCTAGTACCATGATATACTTTGGAAAAGCAGACACTCGGCCTTGATGAAATTAGGATTTCTAGGGTGGAATGATTCTGCCATGTCCGAATACATTCTTTCACATTCTGCGGATATGCTTAACACATGCACACAAGCATATGCCCATACACACACATACACAGAGAGCCTTGTCTGCCTCGGGCTCTCATGTTATGGAGACTGTCCCTGTGCTTTGACACCTGAGAAGTCAGGCTGATCCTATTTATGTGAATTAGATTAAAGATATCGTGGACCATTGCATCAAGAAAGCCCTATCAAATTGTTTAAAAGAATGTATATGCATCGAACCCACCAAATACAATAAAAACATTCTTCTCTTGCTGTTTTTTCACCTTCTCTCTACACACACACGCACACAGAGAGAGAGAAACTCCAGATTATACCTCATGACTCACTCTGATGTTCAAGCTGTGTAATTATCACCCTCCGGTTGTATTGTCTAATCTGACACTTCACATCACAGCACGTTTACAAATGCATGGAGTTCACACACAAAAACTCACACAAAAGTATTTTGCACCATTCACACACACGCGCATCTTTGTGAGGTCTTTTCACTGACTCTCCATGTGTCAAACACCTGAAACCAACAGTACAGTGATCAAGGTTCAGTTTGAAATAAAAAGGGAAAAAATTCAAATGGAAATGAAGCAACGAACAATGAACAGCTGTCTATTCACTTTTATGAATAAGTAAAAAGGATCTAAAGTTAAAGGATCAGGCAGGAAAAAGGCTCTGGAAATTTAAAATCCAGGCAAATCCATACCTCTCAAACTGAGATAGGGATGATGATAACAAGAAGCCAGTGTGATTTTATTTGCAAAGCCTTTGTAAAGCTTTGTAAGGCCATGTTCATGCTAATGTATCTATTACGTGTCGTCCCACAAAACATCATGGAGTTCTTTTAGTCTGCTTTTGCTGCATGATTATTGTAAAGTTTAATGTGGTCCATATGTGATGGAGTGTCATATGAGACCTAATTCTTGGATGGGGATTTGATTCCATCTCCATCCCTGCCTTCAAACAATACTCAACCCAAGTAAAAATAATTATGCTGGCTGCAGTCCGACCCAGCACCTCCACCCATTTGTCAAAGTGATTTTTTTTTCCTGCATGTTTTTGCATCATGATTCTACATGCATCAAGATGAATTGTAACCATTGCAAATAGCTATGTTACATAAAGGTCAGTGGTGCAGGTATACAGTTCTAAACAGGTATTTGTCTTTCATATTCATGTAACAGGGCAGAAACCACCATTTAAACCAGCTCTCTGAACTAAAAAATATGACAGTCATGAGGCAGCAATATTGCTATTATTCACATTTCCCTTTTTTTTCAGTTCAATGAGTACTGTATATCTGAATATACTGTTTTCAGTGGTTATCCTCTGCATCTGGAGGATCCTTTTCTGTCTTGGTGCTGCCCCCTCCTGGAAGAATTTTGTAATTACAATGTTTAGAATATTTCAAAACTTGGTCTACATTTGACTGTTTCATATAACTATGATTATTTATGTTATATGTAGTTGGAGAGCTTGAAGTCTCCAGATTTTATCCCTGCCTTTTTGGATCTCTACATCACAGCAAAAGACGGGCCATTCCTGTAGACCTTTTTATTTCAAAAGGGCTTAAGAATATTTTTGTCAACTTTCTGCACAGAGATCAGGGTGTCTTTATTTAAGTGATGTTATAGTTAACCCTACACAAATGCAGTTAGGATATGAAATACAAATGTGTCATGATAACCTAAGGGGATGAAACCTAAAGTGGCACAACATGTTCACAGGACATGCAACACAACTGGCGTTTACCTTCTAGCATGAGACACACATGCAAATGCAGACTCAGTTGCTTTAAAACTGTTAACTGCCCTCCTCCATCAGCGACGGAAGGCTCAGAAAGTCTCTGTTGGCTGTTGTTCTTGTGCTGTTACATTTCTGAGCAATATGGTCTTGGGTTCAACAGTGATAAGTGCAATACATGATGATTTGTAACTGGGCAATATGTTCTCCTAATGTTGTTTTTCTTTATATTCATTGTTTTTATTAAGTCAGTGTGATGTATGCAGCACCGCTGAGACCAAAATCAGCTTCCCTAAGGTGACAATAAACTAAATTGTATCATGTCATATTGGTTCATAAGCTTTGTGGGTGTGGATAATGACATCTTTATCCCTTGTTTTGTTTTTTTTTCTCTCTCTCTCTCTCACAGGGGAAACAGTTAAAGTTCTCACTCTTCAATTGTAAAAGAAGCTAAATCAAAATATGAAAATAACACACCATATCTGATGTATTATCTTCCAAAATATGAACAATACACAAATAAAGATCTCTTCCTCTAAACAATGAGTGAAATGGGGATTTTTAACTTCCCAGGCTTTTGATGGCCTGAGGCTTCATGTCATTAGATGATACCTCACAGATGACACTGAAAGACCACTTGTTTGTGTCCTCCTGTTTATTTCTCTCTGTCTGCTGTCTGGCTGATGACCTCTTTAACAGGACAGGGACTTGCAGGGACTGGTCATTGCAAATCATCATTCATGATGTCACAGGTCCTGGAAGTTTAAAGGTCAACGTCTGACCTCCAAGGAAACCCACAACTCGCGCCGCCTGTGAAGACACATGAACTGCTCGACTGGAGGGCGATCAGAGGTGATCAGACATTACCATTGAGCTTGAGCAGTGTACCTTAAACATGGCATTCTGACCTCTACCATGTTCATTTTGTTGTCTTCACTGTTGACCCATTAATCAGATACTGTTTTAATACTATAGCCATAGAGTTCTATTAATAATTTAAATCCATGCTTAAACGACCAAAAACACAGTATGTTGAGATGAATGACGTTTATTTTGGAGGCACTTTCCATTCACACAAAGAATACAGTCGAAAAACTCAAGAAAAAAAATCACATCCTCTCCATCATTATCTTCACACATTATAGAGACATTGTATGTTTGTTATTTGTACAAGGGAAAAGAAACATCTGAATGTTTAATTCATGCCAACACTGTTACGTTTCTTACAAGTCTCTGGTCAAAACACACAGAGTTCAAATGGAGCATCACCTTGTGAGAGCAACCACATTGCACAGCAATAAAAATCCAAAACCAAAGGTGAAAAAAATAATTCAAAGTGTGTGTACAGAAATAATTATTATTGTGATACAGAAGGGAAATGCATATTTCAAATAAATTAGTGTAAGCCTGTGTGTCAAGAAGCTTTTACCCAGTTGATGTCACTGAGCCTGGCACTAACTCCCTGTAATTTCTGGGAGCTCAAACATGTGATCCTCTTCTGAAAATACAGTACCAGTATAAATAAGTTGTCTCAAATTCCTGCAGGTAATGTAAAGGCTTAGTGGTCTAATAAAAACAATTCAGTTTGGATACACCGGACTTGCAAACGTGATGCACGTATGGAAAGAAAGAACTGCAGAACTGATTATTTGGTAATACAACATGAGTTGTTCATACTACTAAGAATCTTTATTGTGATTTTAGGATACTAAGGTACAAGCCATGCCTGGACTTAGTAAAACCTCAATTCATGAATCATTTACATGCAGTTGTCAAATCTTAATCCTTTAGTGGACTACATCTCTGAACTCTGGTCAGCAGCAGGGGACAACGTACAAACAGGGTGCATAATGGGAAGAAGAGGGATTTGTATAGTGTGTGAATACAATGAGTTTTTATCTTATAGGTGCTCCAGAGAGGGAATGACAGATAGAATGTACAAGAAGAAACAGAGAGGATATCCTCAGTTCTTCAAGAGCTCTTGCCCTCAAAGTAGGTCTGTTCAATACGTCTGCAGAAGGACAGCAGGTTGCTGTAGCTCTTGATCCTCTCTGCCAACTCAGTGCTGGTCAGTCTAGTTGTCAGAATAGTGAAAAGGTGACCAAACACCAACGCATCCAGCTCTGTAGGCCTGCAACAAACACAGAAACACACCAATTTTTATTCAAAGTAAGGTTAACAATAGTGTTTAAATTATTATATATCATGTGGCTGAAACTTGTACCAATAATAGACGCATTTTAGAGATCTCTGCTTATAATCAGACATAGCCTTACTGCTATTCCTCATTTTATCAGATTCTTTTGCTCAGATTTAAGTGAAAACTGGTTGAATAAAGATAGTATAACATACACTACAGTAAATTAAAAACTTGGGTTGAGGTTAACATCACTTGTTTAAGGGCTAACAAACAATATACTTTATTCAAAGGGAAAGACAAAAGATCAGATGACTAGAAAGTCAAGATATGATTTCACCACTAGATGGTGCTAATGAAAATGCTGTCAGATGCTTCCAAACATTTTAGTCAATTTTGGCTTAGCTGAAATTCTCTCAGCTCTATCAATATGCAATCCTGTTGCTATCATGTCACTGAGTTACTATGATAAATTAATTATTCAAAAATATAACACGGACATGGACGTGCACAAATAAAAGCAATGTGGTTCTCAAGCGACTGCTCTTTGTCCCTCTCACCAGGTACGAGGCCTTTGAAAACTAAATCTAAAGTAACTGTGTTATTAATTACACCCTAAAGTTGCATTTGAGTTAACTTCAAACAAATCAATCTCTCTAACATCAACCATTAACCAGTTAATGCCTAACCCCAACCTTACCCAAGCCACAATTCAAATCTTAGTCCCAAGATACAAGCGCACACAAACTTGCTCAAAGAGATGGATACGTACTGTTTATTAAAGAAGTACGGTTGTGTTCCCAGTCGTTGAGAGAGAGCCTGACAGCACTGACTTACATCTTCATACACCTAAAACAAATGAGCAGGAAAAAAATGGTTTCTGTCTTTTTGCCAGTATTTTATGATACTAAATAAAAACATCAAAAATATCTATGAAAACCTAAAAAAAAAAATAATAATAATAAATTTAAATGTCCATTTTCTTGTGGTTTCTAACCTGCTCCAGGGTTTTCCCTCCCCAGCCAATGGCATTCATCTTCCTACGAACCTCCCACTGCTTCTGATAGGCGAGGATGTTACTCAGAGGCCATGAGTAAGGACTGCTGTATCTAGGGCGGGAAATCTGCATAAAGCAAAAGTTTGTGATTAAGTGGTAACGCATGATTTCTGAACAAATAGTATAGTAAACGCACCTCAGTAGCTGTGGCATCATCACACCACTGGATGAACAGCTGTAAAGATGAGAGGAAACTTTACAGATTGGTTCACAATATCCTGAAATATTATGTGAATGCAGAACCATTATATGAAAAGTGTTGTGTGTTATTGTTACAGTGCTACTGTATAATTGGTGATCTGGCAGTGAGTTTGGGTGTGTTGTGTACCTCAGCAGTAAGTAGCATGTTGTTAACCAACTCCATGTATGCTTTCATTTCAGCTCTTTGAACATCATCCAAACCATCACTAAGAGAATGACCCTAAAAAGCCACACAAAGACAAGCATAGAGAGAGAATTTCCTCAGTTTTCCTCAAAACCTGAATGTATCATACTGCTACAGAAAAAGACTACAAGTGAATTCATAAAACTGTAAGTAATTCAAGAAAATTACCTCTATAAGAAGGCAGTGATGAATGTCAGTTATTCACAACATGAATGTCAGTTATTGTGGTTCTCACCTTTGCTTTGGTGAACTGCACTATTGGCCCAAGTTCTGACACCACCTGGTTCCCAACATGGATAAAGGGGATTTTACCTGCAGAGAGAGAGAGAGGGAGAGGGAGAGAGCTATTAGGAGAGAAAGACAGTCAATAAAAATAATAACTCTTATTTTTACACCTTATTCAGTCAAAACAATGTGCAGAGAATTTTCATAAAAAGCCAAATATTAATTAATTTCCAAACCACTAAAATTAATGAGATATCTTATGTGCGTGCTTCAACAATCAAGTGAATGAAATATACTGGAATTGACAACATTAAGCATTTGTTTTTCAGTGGAACTGACCACACCATAAAGACGAAAGTGCTGCTGAAACAAATTTCAAAAAACTGCATTCATTAGACAGAGTGAAATTCCCTGTGCAGCAGCAGGTGAACTAACCAGAAGGTGACATGTATTCAGCATTTGCTCTGCAAACCACCTGCACTGGTAAACCACACATCCTGAGGTAGGCCTGAACAGGAAGGAAAAGAGACAAGGTCATGAAAGAATTGACAACAATGTGATTCAATGGAAATAGTAATGATGCTTTAACTGTCTAAGAATAGACCTTTATAAAGATGTATCATTCATGCACAAATGTCAACATTAAATAAGACACTTGGTATTAACACAGTGAAGTCAGTCTGAGATCACATGAATGGACAAATGAAATACATTAATAGAACTGTCAAGTTCTCCATGATGCTTGGAACAAACAACCTACCAAGGAACCTTGAAAACTGTAAGTAAGTCACCTCAGCAGAAGTGTTACGAATTTTTATATTTTTATTTTTGCTGGACTTTATGTGCAGTTAATATTAATCAGTAGTGACAGCTACCCTCACTTTACTTTCAGGGGCCTAAAACCTTCACAGTGTTTTGAGTGTGCAGATATATTTAGCTCAAATGCACTCAAACAGGACTTCACCTGAACAGCGAGCGATGAGGCGCAGTCGGACAGTAGAATCTGATCCTCTGAAAATTAAAACGTAATAAATGACAGAAATGTGCCACAAACAACCACATACAAATGGTCATTCATTCAGTTTCTCCATATCAGACTTACCCCTCAAGGGCTGGTACAAGGTTGCATTTTCAGGCCAAGGCTCAGCAGCTGTTGATGCCAACACACAAATTAACAACAGACATTCTGCTAACTGACCTGTGCAACACACCTATGATTAATTGTTGACTCATAAACAGGTACAGACATATTTTATATCCTGCTAACTCGTCTGGTGTTTTTAACTAATTAAAATCAAACCATTCACTGTGGATGTTTATGTTTCAGTACGGAAATGAAACACGATTTACAGTCTTAAAACGCAGGTGTGTCCCTTTAATATTTATACAAATGACGCGGAGAATCCAAAATGGCACTTTTGTTTCTGCTCTCCTCCACATGACAGCTGCTCGACTCTACACCCTGTCTTTGTCGTGGAATTAAATATCATTAAGCTGCATTTCGCTGGAATATAGAGCATACTTCTCACTTAACAGGTTTGTGTTTCTACCACGAGTCTTTTAGCAGCACTGTTTGTATGCGGGGGGGTGTGCACTGCTCTATATTCTAGGACAGACGTTAGAGGTGTTAGCTGGGTGGCTAAAGGTAAACAGGCTAAAGAAACAATAATAGAAGCACCGGGCAATGTCAGCGCGTTTCTTACCTGCCATCTGCGACACGAACGCCTCTGCCGCGAGAGACATTGTGCTGCGGTTATGTCCTTATTACTGGACAGCGGTTATAATGTGAGGTGATGTCGATTCCACAACGAGCAAGTTTAAGGGCAAGTGCTTGTTCTGCTGTCAGCGACTGGTCCTCCACGATTAAATGTCCGTGGAGAAACGGAGCCTAAGCGGACTTTATTTCCCCGCTGGCAAACAACTGTGAATTACCAATTGCTCTCGTTTAGCTTTACATCCATGGTTTAATGAATGGCGGCAGTAAACACATGAAGAGTGGCCAAAACTTGACAGAAACTGACCCAAAGCCGTTTTGTTAACGTTACATAATCTTCAATATAACACACGACAGTTGTCGGACATTTACTCACTTTCCACTTGTCTCATAAGCTTTGCAATTTTTTTTTTATTTATGAGTCTATCTATTCTGAAATAATGCCGTGTATAACATAATAAAGATTAGATGGAGTGAACAAGTAACATACACATAACCTGACCTAACGTATGTGTGATTGATAAATTAATTACAACTTATTTTAGGCATTTTATTTAATAATTCTTCACGTGAATGAATTAATGAATTAATGAATAAAGAATGAATGAATAAGGTGACCTATCTTTGGTCTCATGTTCCTGAAAACGTTTTTTCGTTTTTTTTATCTCTTTCAGGCTGCAGTACTTCGTTCAACCAGTTGGGGGCATCACTGCTTTACCACGGCCAAACTGTAAAGATGCAGGTAGACTTGTGGATGCACAACACACACACACACACGTTTGCGCTTCTATCAGAGTGAGGACCCTCATAGACATAATGATTCCATAGCCCCTTACCCTAACTTTAACCATCACAACTAGATGCCTAAGCCTAACCCTTACCCTAAACACAATTCTAATCCTAACCCTAAAACAGATCTTAACCCTGAAAAGGCCCTTTAAAGAAGTGAGGTGGATAATTGGTTGCGCAGCATCAGGCACGCTGTGCCTTTCCTGCACATTTAACCGCGTCTCGGCCGGAAGCCACCAATTAATAGCTTCCTTTTACATCCCACTACCACAACCTACATACACACACGAGGAGCGGTTAATAGTCAGTGTGTGTTGCTGTCTATTCGATGTACGTCTTGCATGTGTGATCTTATTGAAATAAAACACATCTCAGGTATTTCCAAGTCTGCACCATGCGTTATTTTAACATTTATCCCGTGTTAACTTGACTGCAGCTCTTCTGTCAACCTTTGAGACAGATGGCTCTCATCACTGGGACATTTGGCTTCAGTGTCTCTGTCTTGGCTTCGGAGCCTGTAGCTGTAGCTGCTGATGATAAAATGTCCAGGACCACAGTTTATCTGCGGGAATAATTCGGAGCACATTGTAAAACCTCCCCCGGGAGAAAATCGTCACATTGAAGTAGCGCCTCAGTTCAAGCATCACACACTGGAGATTTGTCTTAAATGATACGTCTAACATAGATCGTGTAGAAGACAGAGGTTCACGCCGCTTATATTAGAACGAAAATCACCTTTCCCCTGTTCCAGTATTAAACTGTCTGTGGATGGCGATTCAATCCTTTGTTTGAGCTGCATTTGAGCTGAAGGAGCGCGCGCGCGCGCGCGTGTGTGCGTGTGCCTGGCATTCCTTATGTTGTGGGGACCTAAATCTGTTTACACTGTCACATTATGGGGACTTGTCTTCCTTATGGGGGCAATATTTTTCAAAAGTCCTCTTAACTTAAATTACTGCATTTTTAAGGTGAAGACGTGTATTAAGGTTAGGCCGATGTTAGGGTTGGGTTGATTTAGGGTCAGGACACTAGTAATTATGGTTAAGGTTAGAATATTTCTCCAGGAAATTAAATTCAAAGTCAATGCAGTGTCCTCCGAAGTCATGGAAACCAGTGTCTGTGTGTGTGTGTGTGTGAGAGAGAGAGGAGAAATAGAGTTTTGCCATTTTAAAGCATTTTTACTACTTTTTATTAAAAACATTTGCACATATAAATTTTTTATTCACAAACATTTTGTATTTTTTTTTTTTCAAAAAACGAAGGCGTACAAAAGGACAGAGACGATGCTTGCTACAGGAATAAAATATGTATCTAAATGATACAAATCAAAGTAAGTACTGGCGTATAAGCTAAAATACAAATCAATAGCATATTAAACTGGAATCAAACCCTCTTTAAAAATGCAACATCGCCCTATTTCAAAGAGGATTATTTAAAGGAAAAAAAAAACTCTCGGTGCTGGTTCAAACGAGAACATTTCAGAAAGTTTTATATGTTTAAACCCTGTAACCCTGAGAACACGTGTCGGACCTACAGTCAGTATGGAACATTATAAACCTGTATAATCAATTTGGCTGTCTTTACATTTTTGATTTAATTTCCCCGTGTGTAGAAATACGTCCGCTCCCCTTAAATGGTGTAACATTTGTTTTAAGAAAATCTGAACATGGCTACGTGTCCTACTTAATGCTTTGTTCTCGAAGCTTCTCTATATGTACAAAATAAAAGCTAAAAACATTACTGTCCAACCATCCTGTGGGTCAGCATTTTGCTGTTTCTGGTCTTTATTTGTTTTCGCCTTTAGGCCCCTGTCTGTGGAAACATTTTGGTAATGTGCATATTCATAAGTTAGTCTATCTTTCAGGTATCTATTACTTAAAAAACCCTGTATTATATTTACCCTGTCGCAATAAAACCCTGTTTTCTCCAAAAGACGCAGTCTACCTTCATTCACGAGTTTGTCTATAGACTCTTTATGCCTCTGTGCTCTTTATGTCTAAATTTGAAACCATTTCTTTAATTGCACCAGGAATGTCAGACTATTAACAACTTCCTTTAATCAGTTAATTCAAGCAGAAAAAAATATATAATTTGACTATATTAATTCTTGAAATGTTATTTTAGACTCTGAAAAACTGCGAAGGATCATTTCTATACGATATTCTGAATTTCAAAGGATTAATTGATCCATTGAGGAAAAAAAATCTAGATAATAAAATAGGTTAATCATTAACTGCAGACGTAAATGAAAGAACCAACGACTTTTTTGTGAATGAATTAAATATCAGGCTCAAACGGAATACAACCCCTGTACAGCAGGAAAAACAAAAAATATCAAATATGAGGCAAGTGTTTTAAAGCCATCGCTGGTCTATGATGGATGGACGATTTTGAATGAAGCAACACCAGTTTTGGAGAGTGAAGGTGCTAACATGGCTGACTCAAACGGCCAGACTGGCTTTTTACACAGTAATCACCGTTTTCAGGACGCTGCTGCTGCTGCTGTTGCTGCTGCTGCTGCTGCTGTTGCTGCTGCTGTTGCTGCTGCTGACGCTACTGTCACTGCTGCTGCTGCTGCTGTTGTTGTTGTTGTCCGTTGCTCTCTTGTTTTTGCTCCTTCCTTTGGTATTTGGCAGCTTGTTGTCCTTCTTCCAGCGCATGCGCCGGTTCTGGAACCACACCTTCACCTGCCGCTCGGACAAGCAGAGCGCGTGGGCCACTTCAACTCGGCGGCGGCGCGTGAGGTAACGGCTGAAGTGGAACTCTTTCTCGAGCTCCAGCACCTGCTGGCGCGTGTAGGCCGTCCGGAGCCGCTTTGGCTCTGGTCCCACGTGGTTTGGATTAACTAAGGATAAAACAAACAAATAAAAAAATGGGACATTGACAAATTATTAAAGCCAAAAATGTAATTTAAACTCTACAACATTACCCGGTTTAATTAACATTCAATATTCATTAGATTAAAATATTTTAAATGTTTTATCAAAAGTCATTGATAAAAGCATTTTAATATCAATTCATTTTTTTTTTATCGCAAATTGTTTTTTGACTGGGAGTAGATCCAAAAAACAATTTTACCTTTTTGTTCAACTGCACACCAGATACACACACACACACACACACACACACACACACACACACACACGGAGAGAAAAACACGCACACATAAAAAGAAAGCGAAAGAAACACGCACACATACATGCACACATACACACACACACCATGGCAGGGTCATAAAACTTTATAGGGGCTGTAATTCTCCCTGACTCTCACTAAGCCCATAAATAACCCGACAACAAAAATGGAGCTCACAAATGGACAAAACACTGAAAGAAAGAAAGAAAGAAAGAAAGAAAGAAAGAAAGAAAGAAAGAAAGAAAGAAAGAAAGAAAGTGCAGATAAAAAACATGCGAAAGAGAAAATTGGAATAATTGGACAAAGTGCAGTGATGGAGATATGAAATGTTGAGAGAAGGATGGAGGATGAAGAAGATGACAATATCTCGAGGCTCTATCTCTCACCGTGAGCGATGTGCACTTTCTTCATCCACGGGTAGACAACAATAGGCGGCTTGTCTTTGCTCTGGCAGGCCGTTTTCCTCTGCACCTGAACGGGCTTTGCACAGGTCATCCAGGCCTGGCACTGCAGGTCACCCACAGAGAACCTGTCCTTCCCGGAGGCGTCTGTCTCTCTGTATCCGGGAAAGGGCGCATCTTGATGCAGCGAGAGCTCCTCGCCATCCTCCCGGTGATGACCCTGCAATAAGTGTTGATAACCGGTTTGTTGTGGTGTGTATGGAGGCGGAGGGGGCTGCATGGGTTGGAAGCTCCCTCCATAACTGCCACTGTCCTGGGGGTTGTTATAATACCCCCCTTGGTCACTAAAATTACTGTAATCTTCTTCACAAGGCGGGAACTGCGGCTCAGCATATTTACAGCTCACCACGTAGGACTCCATGATTGATTTATAGCGAAGCTGGTAGGAGAATACTAATTTTTCTTTCTCTCCCCTCTCTGTGTCTCTTTTTCCCCCTCTGGCACCAAGCCATCCTGCGGCTGTCAAATAGACGGACGGCCGCACGGGCCACGTGACCCTGCTGCCAGCCAATGAGAAGCAGCACTTTGGGTTGTTTATGTCAGGCGTAATGGGATAATTTGACGGAGGGAGAAAAAAAAGTGCTCATTATGGGACTAATGAAGATTTGCCGTAGTGGGGAAATAGTTTAAAATAGATGTTTGTGGACTTGTGGAAAATAACGTAAAGACGTAAAGAGTGCTGACCATCTACCCCCCCCCCCCCCCACACACACACACACACACACACCTATTGAAAAGGAACGGACTGTAGATTTATGACTCTGAGCTGAGTGACTTTTACCCCCACAGATGGCCGGAGCTGAAAAATTAATCTCGGCCATATTGACTGGACCGCGGGGCCATATTTGGCCTTGTGGACAGTCAAAGGACGGACAACAAAACGTGGCCGGCCAGAAAGGCCTCTGATAAAAGAATGGGATAAAAGGTTCCCAGACAGTGACTAGTAGTTGGCTTTGTTCGTGGTGGGGTCAGCTCGAGGTGTCCCGTTCACCACCACCAACTCTGCCTTTAAAGGGATCGAAAAATGCATCACTTGGCTTAAAAAATGATGCCAGAGCAAGCTGCAGGAGAGAAAAATGGTCTAAAGGGGAACCAAAATGAAGGCAAATTATGCTGGATGCAAAATCGAAAAGGGCGAAAGAGATTAATGTGCTAAATGTAAGCCCCCACACGAAGATAACATCATATTAAAATGATGCGGCGGTTCCGCGCGCACTGCGTGAGGAAATACTTTGTCTTTCATTAAAATGAAATCGTTTCTGTCGAAAATGCAAAAGCACAAATGCCAAGTTTTGAAAGAACGAAACCATCATTGCGCCGAGGAACACACCATAAATCAGTCAGATCCACGCGAGTTTTTCCTCAGAGACTCCAGCTGTACTCTAAGGATGCTGAAGGTCTGATGCTCAGCCAAAACCTCTTAATAACTCCTGTGATGCAGGCGTACCATTACTTCTGACTTACTTATCCTGTAATGATACTCTAATAAAGAAAGGGGGGGGGGGGGAGTAAATGCTTTTGCTTGGCTGGGATTTTAAAGGCGCCCATGTGAAAGTTTGCTACAGATTTTGTCATGGCTGACAGAGTTCAAGTGATCTAGAGATTATCTGTGCTTAATCTATCAGATTTTATGACTCATTTATTAAGATTGGTATACAATGACTGACAGACAACACTTTTAAGTGACTCGTTGTTACTCTTTTGTCATTTTAAATGTACACCTCTCACTTTGTGGTCATACCATTTAGCAACACGGCGTTTTTTTTCCTTTTTGAATTCTTTTTATATTTAAAGGAAGCTATATTTAAATTATTCTGCACATCATTATAATCTTTATTTACCACTAACTTCCACTCAATAAAACAGTGTGCATAAATCTTTTTTTTCAAGGCACTTTCCTTTCCAATGTGCTGCAGACATGATGTGGTTTAAAAGGTTTGTGTGTATCATTTGTGTTTTTTTGTCATGAAAGTAAGTATAACTGTGTTTGTGTAAGTGTATAATCTCTGTAAAGTGTTAGTGTATCCTAGCTTTAGCCTTTATACTTTAGGGCAAGGGTCGTGCTTTAACAAAGTCTGCCATTCTGCGACACCATGTTCCGACAACAGCCTGAACAGACAAACTAGCCACAACATGCATTTTGCATTTTGAAGCTGAACCTCACTACACAAAGGGAGAAGAATGCACAAACCAACAAAGAACAACAACTTTTTTTGTGTGTGACAGTTGAAGATGTTTGTTTTTATTGTTGAAATTTGAGACCATGTTGTTTTCTTGACCAGGTCACTCTGGAAAAAAAGAGATTTTCTTTTATCTTAATGAGGCCTAAATAAAAGATAGATATTCATTGACATCTGGATTTAGAGCTCCAGACCTCATGTGACCGAGTATGCTCACACTGCCATGTTGGCAGGAAAAGCTCCTGAAAAACTGAAAAAACCAGTGCCAGTTTCAAATTTTAGGAGTTCCCCGTTCACTTAAAATCCACAGATAAATCACACAACCTGACAGACTCACTGTATCAGATTTTCACAAAACCCTGGGGTGCTTTTCATCAGCTGGAGCGGACATTATTCCAGACCTACAGCATTATAACATCACCTCACCTTTCTGATAAGAATTTAAATGGTGCACTGACAGTGTGTACATGTTCCTTTTGGCAAAGCAAAAACACTCTAAACAGTGTTCAGTTTTTTTCTCCTTTACCTTCCATGGATTCTGATGGATGGTTAGTCATCACCCATAGACTCCCCTAGAACCCAATCTGTGACTGAGGCAGCTCCACACACATTCGGTTCTACAGGGTATATATAGGCGAAGGCTGACTTCACGGCTGGCTGCTGATGACTTCTTTTTGTTGGTCGACGGAGATTGACACTCACGTGTTCTCACTCTCAGAGCTTATTTATCTTTGATGACACTTGTGTCTCTAGCGCGACATAATTACAGTGTATCTAGTATCACCACTCATCCCGTCCCCTCGTTCTTTAAGAGGTGCATGTTTCCTTGTTCAACACGTGATGCATCAGTGTCATCGTATGATTTATTGTAACCATTAACAGTTCTGTATAGCACATAGCTGTTTTGCATCAATAACTCATTATGGACATAGCACATTAATTCTAATACATATGTGTGATTACTGTATGTATGTGAGTCCATTTTCATAGAGCACTGTGGCTAAGGTGGATGTCCAGTTGTGAAATCTGCATCAAATCTGAGTGAAAGCCGGTGGATATGCAGCTCAAAGTAAATGACAATGAAGTGTGATAAACAACAGCATTATCAACACAGAGGAATACTAGTATCAGCCGTGATGTCACAGCTACATTCTCATTTTTTTAGAAATCAGAAATAGTTTGAAATCATTCACTCAGCACCATACACCACGAATGTGCATTGCAATGAGCACCTTTAGCATTTGAATTTACTGTCTCTCTCAACTGTGAGCCGAGTACTGATTGACCACTTTATTATACCCCAGTCCCACATGGTCACAAACCTCATTAAGCAGTGGGAATGTGTTTAATCAGCATTCACTCTTGTGTCACATGGCTCTGCAATGCAAACGCACAGTTTTTTATTGAGAGGCCTCAGTTCAGCTCTTTGTTTTTTGTTGAGCTCATACTGACTGTTGGTCTGCATTATACAGAATTGTGTTTCTTTCCACCTCATTAGAAAAGCATCAGAAACACCTCTCTGTGTAATGCAATCCAGTTCAACTCCCGTGCAAATTACAGCCTCATAAAGAAACGGTTAAAACACGACATTGAGAGAAAGTGACATTGCATTTCTTTTTATCTTCGTAAAGGTGGAATTTATGGCTAATACCTGCTGCATTGGATTGCATTAGATTTTACAGGTGTGCCTAATCACTAGGGGCATACACCCAAGATGGTAAAAATGTCACAAGTGTAAATAAAATTGTACGAAACTGTTAAAGAGAAGCCTGAATTAGAATTAAAATGTCAACACACTTTGATGACCCACAGGGGGAAAAAAACAGTTTACAAGCCTCAGCAGTTTTTAAATACGAGTCTTTCAGCAGTCGTGTAGACTTTATGTGGACGGAAAAGGACACCTTCATGACAACTGGTCACCAGTCGCAGTACAAGCGTGACATGGATTTCAATGGATAATTGTGATTTCACAACTTGGCCTGAACCTCAGATGGGACTTAACATTTCTGAATCATGTCCTGTTGAAACACATTGATCATGGTCTGCTGCTCCTACAGAGGTTTATAATTCTGCCATCAAGGCAGTTAAAGAACCACAGGCTTCATCTAAGATTCTGAATCAGGCAGCAATGAAGGGCACCTAACCAATGATATCAATTAGGGATCGCTCCACATCCTTTTTTTAAGTGCCAGATACTAATATCACAACCGTGAGAGTCTGTCGACACTCATACAACTCATACTGACACAAACTGTACAATTGTGTTTATGTGTTTACCTAATAATGTCTAATAACTGCTATAAGATCAGTTTCAAAAACAAAATGCTTCATGCCACAACAGTTAAACTGCTGTTGCTGTTGTCTTTTTTTATTGTTATTTAGACTTTTACAGTCTCAGCTTAATGGAGATTTACACTTTTCTTCTTCCAATATCCGTTCCACTGATTTTGACCAGTGTTGGACCATACTGATACTGAACATCATAACACCTCATCATTAATACAGTAATAGGTATTCACTTGTTTGGGCACTGGTTCTGAGTGGTTACATATGAAATAAGCTGTATAAGCTGTAACAGTATATAAAGCATTGATTTTCATCCACAGTCACTGTCAAGGCAGCATTATCCTCCTCTTTTTCCATCCCACAATACATTTATTCACACACTCTAAATTGTTAAAAGTACTGTGAACAGTTACTTGCAACATACCCACAAGTAACATCAGAGGTGCTGTGTGTGTGTTTAATATAAATTTTCATTTTCTGTTTCTACTCTTGCCCTGCAGTGGTCTAAATGGGGAGACTCATTTATTTTGTTGTTTACATTTACTAAGTTCCCACAGCCATTTGAGTGAGTGGCTGTTGAAAACTCTGCTCTGAACCATTTGTCCATGAAGTTAAAAAGGCCTCAGTCGCATGGAGGCTTTTACAATTTCACATTAAATCGTGGGGACGGTGAACAACAAAAAGAATTTAAGATCTGAGCTAAACATTGATTTTTTTTTTTTTTTTTTAACAAGTCACACTGATCCATTTGAATAATGAGCCTGTAGTGTTTAGAGCACCTTTCTACACATGCTGAAAATACAAATGGTCAAAATTCTATTCACCTCTGGACCATCAATCCAAGCTAAAAGAGGACTTTGACCTAAAACTTTCATTTTTCACAGTTATTCCAGCCGAAATTCTTCTGCTAAATGGGGTTTGGAGTCATTAGCTCACACCTTTTGAATGGGGTTCCCTAAGCTCTGAACTTTAGTGGACTCCTTTTAGAGGCAACAACAACAACAACAGGAGTGATGTTTCGGTTTTTGAAAGAGCATTCTTCTTTAAGAATGTAGCCTAGCTGCCGTCAGGTCGCCAGAGGGTCAATCAGAATCATTGACCGCTGGTTCACCGTTTCATTAGTCCTGGAGCTGGACAGGGCCACGCAGGGGCTCGGGCTAGGGACCATACAGAGTTCACGCGGACTGCGGGAGTCGCGAGCCCATTGTTCCAGCGGTTTCTCCCTCTACGAGATTATTGTTGTGCAAAGCCACTGGTCAGTCCGAAATTAAAGGGCTGAGAGTGAGAAAACAGGGTCTTTATAAAGATATTATACGTGTTTTCGTGTTGTTTTCCTGCCGCATCCTTTGTTGAATCATCGCTCAGATTATGATTTTCAAATGTTTTTCAAATACAAATATTGATTATTGTCAGCTGCACTATACGCCGAGTATCCCTCCACTAATCATGTTTGTTTCCAGACTCATCGATCGAATATTTTGTCTTTCTAGTTTGCACATATATACTGTTTTAATTATGCGGACCTCTTTCTTTCTGATACATCTCTGCAACTCTCTACCCGATATATAATCAGTCATGTCATATACACATCATATTACCTTTTTTTAATTAAATTAATTGAAATCAATTCTCTTCTCATCCCAGGCTGGGTTTGCCATATAAAGCCATTCAAATGTGCCTTTTCTCTTTGGGGTCGTTTCACTTTTTCATCTTAGACAGGCTGACCGCCGGCTCACCCCTCCGCCCCCGGCCTTCTGCCGGGTCAAAGCCGAGCTGAGTGCAGCTTTAACCCGGTTTAGACATTAACTGCGACCTCAAGCCCTTGCATGGGAACCCGCATGCACCGTCTCGGACTGACCAGTCCGTATACGAACACTTGGACACTGCGATCTCTGACCGTAGATATTAGGCACATCAAAAACTCGGGTTTTTGAAAATAAAATACAAATCTAAACGGACACTAGTTTAATTTATTGTGGAATATTGTAACTGATTTATACCAAAGGGTTATTTAACTTTTGCACATGAATTATTACTCTGAATAATTACAATTACATAGACACATTTAAACTACACGTAATTTCTAGTAATCACATGTACTCGTGATTTTGGGATTATTTTTCTCAGTTTAAGATAAACCAGATTTATCTCAGAGCGGGATTATAATTACCAATTTGGGAAAAAAAAGACACAAAACGTTGCACTATGAACTATTGAGCATTACAACACATGCAGGCTATAATAAACAACTGTCCTTGCACAGATGTGAACAGCTGTGTAAAAAAAACTACGTGTTTTTTTTTTTTTTTTTACTTTTATTTATAATAAAATGACTATATATTTTTTAAAATCTTTCGTTAGAGTGACATCCTTACATTTAGACGTACACGTTTGTACCAATAAAGCCAGAACCACGCACTTTTTGTGTCTTTATTTCTTGTCAGCGTTTAAGATCCTGCACCACTGTGTCTGTAACCGTGCAAGTCAAATGTGTTGAGGTTGTTTAAAAGATCGATGCCACTGTTTGAGCCTGCCAAGCAGTTATAGAAGAAGGGGTTCACCTGCGACTATAATGATAATAAAACAAAGACGTTCTCCTCGTCATTAAACTGTTGGTATATGGTACTGTGTCTCCTCGCCTCTGTTTATAGGCCGCATAAAGGAGGAAGCCTCGGCGTTATCAGAGGGAGCTGTAACCTTATAGTGCCATAACTCTTCATAACTCAGACATTGTTTACATATGCACATAAAGCACTGTCCATCTGTATGTATAGCAATCTTCAATGTGCCATGAGTTAACCGTAGGACACGTTTTGATGATCACCTGGAAACCTAAGAATAAAGACTATTATTGCAATAATAACATAATAATAATTATTATTTTATTATTATTATTTTTTATAAGTGACAAAACTACTCTGTATTGCATGCTAAAAAAAAAGATCTAAATATGACATTAATTTATAAAGTACGATTTTAAAATGTCGTCAGTTAAGGAATATACACACGCAGACAGAAGCCCACTTTCAGAGGGTTTCTTCACATTTAAAACAGACGCCTTTTTAAAATTCTAATCATCAACATTGCACCGAATTGTGCTTGACAAAATATGACAAAAATTATTTTAATCACTTAAAAAAATGTCCCTCCACCTGGTAAGAATATCATGTGGTATTAAATAGTTGTGTTGATGAAACCAATTATTTTATAACTTATAATTGAATTTAACAAAGACGGGGGAAAAAAAACCCAGCAGCAAACAAAATAAAATATGTTAATTGAACCCGTTTTAAGTCTTACCCCTAAATGAGCCGTGACTTTGAGCAGATGCGGTCAGGGTGATGTTAAATATCAACAATATTAATTTAATACACTTTCGTTCAATCAATAACCTATGGAGAGATTTCATAAGAACATATGTGTAGTGGACTACAGGTGAATTTCTGGACCCCTCACACCAAGAGGCCCTTGGGCGGTCCATGGACCATCGCTTTAATTCTGGGTCCACTCCCCCCCTCTCCCCACATCTGGCCCCCCTGCTCCTTACCATCATAACTTCATATATGTGCCAAATATGAAATCATCACACACTTACTTGTTCTGCCCTGATCTCGCGCGAAGACACGACCGTTCGTTACAGTAAAATCCCGTTGGAGTGGATGGAAGCTGTTTACTGGAGGCGCCTGTCTTGTTTCTCTCAGCGACACAAAGAGCATTCTGTTGATTTCGGACAAATATCAGCTACCAATCCCATCTGGCCGCCTGTCGGCTATTCTCTCTGAGTTATATTTTGGGGCTTGTCAAACCACCGGCAATAAAACACACTTTATTACCGTCACGTGCTCAGCTTTTTTTCCCCTCTACTCCCACGCGGGTTCATAAATTATTAGGTCCTGCACCAAGAGCCACTTTATTCGATAATGGCGCCAAAGAAAAATACACCCTTTAAGCTCTGGATTTTCCTTCGTTAGGGATTGTTTTATGTGGTCGAATGGATTGGTTTATCTAGAATAATGTGAATTCTTGCAACTTGTTTTTCTTCTTTTAGATTTTATTCTGTAGCCAATTTTCAATCTCGTTTCTATTATTATTCCTACAGTGTAATTGGGAATTTTCACCGTTTTTGTTACTGGAATATCTTGGTTGCTATAATAAATTGCAGCGTGATCCTGTTAGACATTATGTAAACGAGGAAACTGTATGCGTAAAAGCACTAAAGGATTTTGTGCGTAAAACGGTCAGACTCGGTCGTGTTGGTTTTCACGGCGCTGCTTTCTTCCTAAACAAGATTCAACACAGTTGGCATTTTTCCGGATGTTTCTGGAATGCTGTTTGGAGCATTTGTTTCCTGCTTTGATTTCCGTAAAAGGGGAGCAATAAAACCATAAACGGGCTCTGTGAAAACAGTCTGTGTGTGTGTGTGTGTATGTGTGTGTGTCTCACTGGACACCGCTTTGCTTGCTTTAGCAGCTCTGCGGCTGCTGTGGACATTCAAGTGTCAAAATAACCTATTTCACCAAAACTTGTGCATTAAAAAACCCAACTCAAAATAGTTCAAATGATCAATAAAAAGTAAGAACATAGACTGGCTAACAGATGATAATAATTATGAAGGAAGAAACTCTTTGTGAAATTAACATATAATCAAAAAATTAAGCTTTGGTTTACATTAATAACTCTTAAAATGTAATTGATACGATTTTAATAAATAAATTTTGTTGTTTGTCTGTAACCAGTATTTAACCTTGATTTATTCATGCAGATTAAAAATAAATGCTGCAGAGAAGCCAAGTTGTTCCAGAACCTAGTTAAAAATCAATTTAACTTTACTTAAGAAAATATCACCGCTGTGTTTATTTTTATTTTTTTTAGAAAAAAAAAAAAACACAAGTCTCTGAAAGCCAGTATTTATGGTTTCTTGGCTTGGCCTCCTGCCCAATGACGCCTCCTAGCTGCTGTAGGAGGGAATCACGTCCAGGTCTAATAAAAAAGACTATCCAGGGACAACAGCGGGGATGAAGTCGCTGCATAGATTTGCATTGAGGGGAAATGAGAGGAGAGAAATCCCCCGACCTTCCAGGCTGAATGAAGCTCAGAGTAAAGGGATGGGTGATGGTGTCGTTACTACATGAGGCTCAGTTACAGAGTCATCATGGAGGCTATAGCGCCATCCATTGTTCAAGGAAGGTAGAGTTGACTCCACCTTCCAGTCTCAGCAATTTGGCTTGTGTGACTTTGAAATAACACATGGGCACTTAATGAATATATATAAATGGATAAATTTTAGTTATTTGTGACGCATTGTGTGTAAATACTAAATCATGCAAATGTGAGGCAAAAAATTTTTTGTTTGTTTGTTTCAAATTTCTTCAACAAATCTGCTGTAGCTCTCTTTGCTGATTTTCTTGTCACATCTGCAGTGTGCGCCGCAGCTGTGCAGGCCTGTCACCTTGGCCTGATCGATACCACCCCCTAGTGGCTCATAGCAACAACTGCATTATTTGCTAGAAAATGTAAAATGGGATGCAATTGTTTAACCATAGCACCCATAAAAATTTCAAAGCATATTTGCAAACATGCTCATGCCATATCATACAGTTTTAAGCCCAAAAGAAAAACTGTTTATTGTTGCTATGTAAAACAGGGTCATTACAAAATAGCTCAATTCCTTATTATTTTTTTAAAATATTGATTAAGTATGCAGCTTGCTGTTTGTGTTATTACATATTAAACATGTTTTCCTATATATATATATATATATATATATATATACACACA